>VUQR01013414.1:8400-19131 GCA_015108515.1 Hemichromis elongatus | reverse complement strand
TGTAACCAATTTTGCTTCTCTTTAACATGTTTCTTCAAATGTCCTTGGCAGCATTCACATACCACCAGTTTAACCTGTTTCTGAAGACCGTCACTATTCCCTGTATCTGGATCGGTGTCCTCTCACTCACCTGGGAGATGGTCACCTCTCTCTTCAGGTAAGATTGACCTCTAAATGGATGCGATGTGTTGCCTTTTAGATTTTGCGCAAGTATACGTCTAACCTTTTTATTTCTAGGTGTGCGTGTGTCTCCGGTTTCTTTAAGAGGTTTTGGGGAACGGTCCAGTGGACGGTGTTGGCGGGGGCTGCAGCTTCAATGTTCGCTGTTAGTCTGGTGAGTTCTGTTTGGAAACACGGGAACTGAAAAAGCTGATGGGCCTCATAAGCGATGGGCTGTTAAATCACCCGATTCTCTTTCAGGTGCCGTTTACCTTTATAGAGTACGATTCCAACTCCAGGTTGTGGCCAGGTGTGCGCCAAGCCTATGAGATGGTGGACCGCTATCAGGTAGTCAACTCGTACGGCTTGTTCAGAAGGATGACCGGAGTTGGCGGGCGACCGGAGGTCGTCATTGAGGGGAGCAATGATGGGGTCACATGGACAGTGAGTACTTAAACAAGATCTAAATCTCTGTAATTTGTAAATTAGGAAAACTGCATATTTTATAACTTTCCTGTGTCAAGTTATTTTTATTTCAATCTTTTTTTCTTTTTATAGGAGATTGAGTTCATGTATAAGCCAGGGAATCTGAGTGCATCTCCTCCTGTGCTGACACCCCATCAGCCAAGGCTGGACTGGCAAATGTGGTTTGCTGCTCTTGGGCCCAATGCACAATCTCCATGGTTCACCAGCCTGATGTACAGACTGCTGCAAGGAAAAAGAGATGGTATGAACACGTAGGGCAGAGAGCTGCATTTTGCTTGTGCAGCTGTTTAATGGGAAGTTGAGTTAATCAAATTATGGGGTAAAAACAAACAAACGTGCTGTTTGTTTATAAGGTTTTAATTGAAAGGCACATTGTTTCGAATTTCCAAAGGTGGTGCAATCAAAGGAGAAAGTAGTAGGAGGCAAATAAACATCCCATCAGAGATCCATGTTACAAGTTTTGCGTTCTACCTGAAATGTTGAGTTGCAGTATTTGACAGTGCTCAATTCCTTTGGTCAGGAGAGAACTGTTCTCTTCAAGTTCGCTTTGTGTTCTGCAGTTATTGAGCTGATCCAGTCAGATGTATCCCAGTATCCATTTCACCAGCAGCCGCCCGCCTACCTGCGAGCTCACCGATACAGATACTGGTTTACTGAACCAAAGGCTGACGGGTCAGTGCTCTCTGGTTCTTCTCATGCTTCATTGTGTTTGCATGCACTGAAGAAAGAGAGTGCAGTCTGGAAACAGTTACCAGCATGATTTATTCCTTTATTTCATTTTCTGAAGTTAAAGAAGTGACTGTAGACGTGTGCTAAATTTAATGCAGGTTTCACTGACTCTTTGTTTGCAGCTCTTTCCCAGAGCGCTGGTGGAGGAGGGTCTATGATGAGGAGTTCTACCCCATAGTGCACCTGGGAAACAGTTTCCTGGAGGGCATGCTCAACCAGTATGGACTTAAGGTAACTCTTGAAAATGTTTTCCTGTATTCAGAAAGATTCAAGTTCGCTCCTGATTAGATTGAGACTTCTGGATAGTAGTTCCAAAGAAGCAGTCAGTTTCATATTTGGAGCGTTAATCCAAAAGTAACATGATTGAATGCTGATGTGATGTAATAAAAACACGAGCCTTAGTTTTCCAGTACAAAATATCCAGTGTTAGCTCCACCGTTGATCCAAACTGATTTCTGTTTGTAGGACAAGTCGCCTCCTCGCCGTTTGTCCAACACCACTGTTGCCCAAGCGGTGAGGTGGGTGCGCTCTCAGGTTAGAGGCATCTCTGCGCACACACTTATCTGGACCCTGATTGCCTGCAGTGCCACCTTCTGCCTACTTCAGGGATTGCGACATAACAAAGACGCAGAGAGGCCTTCAGACGATCGCAAGGCCACAGTGACCGATCGTACAGAAAATGTGGCCGACGGCTCTTCTTCAGATCATCATGACAAGTCTGATGAACAGCAGGCAGATGAGGAGGATGACAAAGAAGCAGAAAGCGAAGACGAGGTGGAAGAGGAGGGAGAAGAGGAGAAAGAAATTGATGAAGAAGATGAGGACGAAGAAAGGATAGAAAAAAGATGAGGGCCTTGAAAAGGTTCAGGTAAATCCATCATAGACTGTTATCACGTCTGCCTTTATAAAATTTCACCAAGATGACCAAAGAAGATGTTTTCTGTATTTCTGTGTTTCCCGATCAGCCACTCGTTAACAACATGCCCGCCTTGTTTCACCTACACTTCACTGCACATCACTGTACCTCTCTGCTTCATCACTTTGGAGATGTTTTTTAAACTTTTTAAAGCTTTCCTTGTCAGTTCTGACATTTACTGCTGAATACCTGGAGAAACTAAGTTTGAAAAAAAAAACCCAACCAAACAAATCATGTAGAATGAAACCAGAAAGGATGATGTGGGCTCTGGTTTGTTTGTCTCCTGCCTGTGTTGTTTGCATCTTGCTGTATGTACAGAACTAAATCACACAAGCACTTTTCCCCTTTTCTACAAACATATGTGTGTGTTTGGGTTTTGTTTGTTTTTTTAAGATTTGAAATAAAACACATGGAACTCTGTAGTGTTTTGAAAAATTTATATATATGTGTAACAGTACAATAAAGGAGAAATTTTGATTTGTACATACTTTATTGTATAAAATGTGCATTATTGTAATGGTCACAACATAAGATTAATTTATCCGGGAGATACTTTGAGTATTCAGTAATAACTAAACCAAATACAGGAGACGCCAAGTCCAGCTATAGTGTTATCATAAAGCTATACATTAAGTCAGAGTGTCACAGTATAGATAGTCGATTTGCGATTTCTGATTTTTCTTTTTTGAACGTTTCTTTTGGTCCGTTTTACCACTGCAGTACTCCAGGACAGTACTTGTCGATCAGAGACTGGTAGTACACCTTCAGCTTGTTGACGTCAGGCAGATCAGTTGTTTTTGTGTACAGGTCAAATTTGCTGTAGATGAATCAGAGTTAAGTTCTGGGTGCAAGACTTGACTGAGCATATTTTACACGTGCGTTCAAGATACTCACTTGAACTCTTTGACCCAGGGCAGCATCTTCAAGTCCTTATCATTGCACAGGTGCATGTAATCCCCATGGGAGTGCCAGGGGTAGAAGGAGTGGAAGCGAATCATGTATAAGCCCTGGAGTGAGACAAAGTAGAGGCGTCTCCCATCACTGTGTGCATGGAAAGAAACCATCTTTATTTTTTCCACTATAATCGGGATTTATCCAGGAATTCTTCTTTTCTACCTCTGTTGGTGCTGATGCCTAATCTTAGACCTTTACTCGGGTTGTGGTTGAGTTGCAAATTAATCCAATTAAATGTTTGCTTCTTAAACCTGCTAAAATCTAGCCTGGTTCTCAAGAAGCACCAAGAAGAACTGGCACCATGTCAGAGGAAAAGAGGAGTTAGTGTTCGAGCTGTTCATTCACAGCCAAGACTTTTCTGTTGCTTTTCATTTTTGTGCCAGCTGTAAAGCTGATTGCCCCCTGATGAAAACTATTTTAGGTAATATTTTACTTACCTCCTCTGGGATGGGGCACTTGTTGAACTTCATAACTCTGTAGAGATACTCTGAAGACAACAATGTAAGGGTATAGATCACAGTGAAAATAGATAAATGCTCTTCTATAGCAGTAGAGGTTTTTTTATAATTTAAATCATGCGTAGCTGATGACGCCTCTTACCATCATGGCCCCAGGACATGAGGACGTTGTCAAGGCCACAGTTCGGTTCGTAGATCCCAAACTCAGTGCTAAAGGGGGAAAAACATAACAGGATCAACTCCCTGTACTTTTAATAATTAGACTATAATTTACTGTCAGCAGTCGTAAATCTACAAGGAACAGATTTTTAACAGCACAAATAAAAACATATTTTTGGTCAGTTTATTAACACAGACTGTGGACAGATGTGTTTATGTGTCCACTAAGCGGTTTGCTTTCAAGCACACTTCTTTAACTATTTTATCATCTGTAAAATACGTGCAGTTATTTGGTGACATTTGCAAAGTTAAGGTGAGAATACCAACTTGTATTTGGGATTATTGTCATCTGGATTTTTCAGGAAGGTGTTGTTTCTGAACACAATGGAGTTTTGAAATTTGCAGCCCACGGGGAAAGTGTCGCCCACTACAGCCCACTGTAGGACACAGAGACACAGACGTTACCTTGGAAACCTATTAAAATTAAACATGAAGTAAATCGGGTTCATATAGTAATAATGACTAATCAACTTAATGAACACAATTGTGTTAAAAACTTTGGGAATGATGAATCTACTGTGTCAGCTTTACCTATCTTGGACCTACCTGCGGTTCATCCCAGAGAGCCATGATTTTTCCGACATCGTGGATCAGCCCCACCAGCTGGAACCATTCTGAGACATACAAGTAGTACCTCAGTAAGTACAAGATGTTTACTTAATAGCATGAGCTTATCCACAGTCTCAGTGCATTTCTGTTTCTCTGTACTCTACCTTTGTCTGGGTGTTCTTGGCGGATGCCTTCAGCAGTCTGGAAAGCGTGGAAGGAGTTGGGGAAGTCCACATCAGGATCGGACTCGTCCACAAGCTGGTCTAGAGACATGATGGCATCCATCATCCCCATCCGGGTGTGGTTACAACCATTCCAATCACTGTGCTGCAGAAATAATAGACAGTTAATAGTGGTGCTACTCAGCACTTAACAGTAATATTCTTCCTGTTATAATAAAGCAGAAGCTGTGTTGTCAGATATTAACACTTTTTTTCAAATATATTCAAAAAATAACTTTTTGAGGAGAATGAGGTTAATTAAACAATGTTAAGGCCAGAAACGGGTCTGTGATTCTGACATCTTTCATTTTTGTTTGCTCAGTTTCAGTCATGTTTGCTCATGCAGAGGGAAAAGAGGTCGCACAAGTTCAGTATGACTTACTGAAAGCTGCCATTCATGAAGCTGTATAACTGATAATTTCACATAGTGACAGATTCTATTTTTAATATCCAGGTCTCATTTTTTTAAATTTTCTCGTGGTGAAAATTTCACTCGCTGTGTTTTTTTTTTCTTCTTCTAATTTTCTCACCTTTTGGTTTACAAACTCCACCGTTTGATTGGTGTGCATCAGGCTGTACGTGTTGAAGACACGGTCAATTAGGCTTCCGCTCTGAAAACACAGGAACAATAATCAACAGATTCTCAATAGCACCATGTGACTTTTTTATGCTTGAATTTTTTAAAGCACACTCAGGTAACTGTACCTCAGGCCTGCGATTTCTATATTAATGTTGGAACTGAATACTAGTTGCTTTGGTCAGACCATCAAATCAATGAGCTTCTGGGAAAATCATCTGAATTAGACTGTGATGTATGATTAGTTTGCTTTGGTGTTAACAGGAAAATCTGAGCAGATATGCAGAACTGTGTCGACCTCTGCTGGTAAAAACTCGACTCAACTATCTTTGATTGAGTTGACCCCACTTTGGAAAAGCTTAAACTCATATGTGAATGACAAGATCTGCTGTTACATGTATGTTTATTTGTTTTTTCCATATATTTTCAAGATTAATTTTGCATAAGAAAAACCAGGTTCGCCTATATCACTGTGCTAGAATTGATTCTGGCTGAGTAGAAGAAATAATCATAAAAAGAAATGAAAAATAATGGAATTTGGCAGAATTGACCAAATTTCCCAGAGTTTGTTGAGCAGAAAAGAAGGGACCCGAACTCTCCTTTCGGTCAGCCTCGGGTTAGCATTAGGGGCATTTTAATATTTGCTTAACCTTTGCCTCATTCTGAAGCTTATTTTTTTTATTATATTATATCTGCCTGGAATTAGAACCTCATTTTTTTCCTTCAGCTCATAAATTAATGTGGAATTAAGCATTTGTTTTTGAATTACCTCAAAGTTTCTGTAGTCTTCCTTGTCTTTCGTCTTACTCGTCTCCAAGTTTGGCCGATATGCCAGAGATGGGTCCGGACCCTTTGTTTGAGCGGTAAAAAAAGCATTTTCAGATTTTACAAAGGCATGCGACAACTCCACTTTCAAACGAATGGTGTGAATGAGCAAATATTGCACTTACAATGTTGATGACCCTCATGACTGATAGATGAAGTCTCAGCAGCTGTTGTGTTGTGATGGGTTGTGATGGGTCGATGCTCTGGTGGCGACTGCCTGCCCGCCCGCCTGTCACCTGCCCATATATATCCCCCTGGTTCAAACTGTAATCTTTTTGACGTGCATCGTGGGCTAGGTTTACAGCAATGTCCTGTCACACTTTAACCAAATTTTATGTAATGGGGTACCCTGTGTTGCACGTTGGCCTTGTTTGTGTGTTTTTGTATGTCAGAGTGTGTGTCCGTTCCAGGAAGAGCTTTTCAGTGATCAGCAGATTGCCTGTTTGGTCTTATGTAGAATGACTCAGTACTTCTTTTCACAGTTAACTTGTGTTTTTATGATTATTGAAACAAAAAAAAAATATGTTTTTACACATATGTAGACTTGTTTTTAATACTATATATTCATTACATGCAATAGATTTGTCTTATTTACATGTATGAAGATCTGAGAACTATATCACGAACTATTTAAATAACAAAACGATTCTGCTTTCTTGTAATTTATGGGTACTGCCCCTCATGGAGGACAACCAGGCTCTGACTTGGGATTTTTTGCTATCAAAGGTCCTAAGTATCAGCTGGTTCAAATGCAGATTAACAGAGGCAGAGTTGACAAAGATGTCCAAACAAGCCTCAGTCTGTGACCCAGTTCTTCTATTTTTTTTATTGATTGCTGACTGTCACATACACAGAAGGCCTACCTCTTTACCAGCAGGTCACAATGTGAACATTGCAAAGACAGAATAGAGAACCGGAAATTCTTCATTTTGATTTGCCTTGCTATGATGAGATATTTGGATTTGAATTTTGATTTACAGCCTTTACCTTCCCTCGAAGAGGACACAGAGTACGACAGATATTTAAATTTTGTTTTGTGCGTTAATAATATTGTACAGCATAAAGGAAAAAACATTTTTGGCCATCATTTTTTGGACGCAAACCAGATAACTTCTCAGAAAAGCTTAAAAACTTCTAGCTCTGATTTGCATTTAAGGGGTGTATTTGGGGGTGGTAGAGGCTTGGCCTGCTCTTAAATCTAATTGGCCACATTAAATGCCTCCCAAAACTGTTGAGAAACAACAACCTGCATGAGACCAAGCGTGTCATTACATTTTTATTCTTATTTATTTTTAAACTTGGGGAACAGTACAGAATTTACACATCTGATGTAAATGTTGCCAGCTGTGGGGTTTATTATACATGTGTAAAATATGTTTTATGTGTAAAGCTGTTTGGCTGTAGAGGGAGCTGGGTCAAGTCTGGTAGCCTCAGTAGGCCACCTCTGCTCTTTGTTTATGAACGTATTTTTTTTTAACATTTGAACTCTACCTGCTTGGTTCTGTGCATGTTTGTGCAGAAAATGTTGCACAGGAAGTGCAAAGTTGAACATAGGTCACACTTACATTTTAGGAATAGACCAAAAATTGTTTCATAGTGAAAGCATAAACCACGCAACATGGATATGAAAAGGATGAACCGATGCTGGTTCGTAACTTTACTTCACTTATATAATATTGTCTTTATAATACAGCTTGAAACGTTCACAAAAAAACTTCACACTCACACCTCACTCTGCTGTCAACAGGTGAAATAAATCTAAAGGTTTTATTTAACATGAGTGTTAGAAGAAAACAGCATCACAAAAGGACACTTGTGCCTTTGAACGCAGCAAATGTGAAAACAAAGATTAAGTAACGTTTGATATTCACAGCAAAACTGACCCATTAATTTAAGGTCAAATAACACGCCTTTAAAATTCAAGTCATATTGAATGTAAAGGATAATAAAGTGCTTTCATGCATTCCTAATAATAGGCTGTGTGAATTGCCGAAATGAGTTATAATGAGCTGACATGCACACAAAGACAAAAGACAAAAAAAAAACAACTATAAAGCTTAAAAAATGATAGTCTAAATTCACTGGCATGCTTAATCTGTGCTGGTGAAAGGCAAAACACTGCAAGGCCTTATAAATGATCAATTAAGGCTCAAAATGATGCAGAGAATATAGAGTGTAGCTGTCCACCCTCGGGTTTAATAGAGTCGAGACATGGTACGGTGTCTGTTAGGTGCACAGACAGATTACGGATTAGGGTTAGTGGTTATTTTGGCTGATCATATGCACTGTGGGTTTTTGGGTGACAGGTTACTTGGGTTTGATTGGGGGTTATTCTTGGGTTCTGTCTGCACTGAAGCAAAGAGGGATAAATGCGCTTGCGAGACACATGGTGGATTAACACTGAGCTCAGGTAAATTAAGAGGAGGAGGATAACCATTCATCAGCAGACATTAGTCAGGTAGGGATTGGTTGAGAGAGGCTTGTCTGGTTACAAAGATAGTCATGCTATAAATGCCAAAACATATCGGACTCTAGTTTTAGCTCGGTAAAAGGCAATAATCTTAATTAGTATTATTTTTAAAGATTTGACTGTGTATCTGTAGCTTACAATAACAATGAACTCATCAGACGAATTGATAGAGTCAATCTCAAATTGGTGATAATGAGTTGAAGCAGGAAGGTGTCTTGGGAAAGCCTCCTGAGTGACCAAAGCACTCTGACATAAAAAAGCAGTCTGCTGCTTCCAGTCAAGTGACTCTGACCTTTCCAAATGGCCTCTTAGTCTTTGCTGTTGTCTTTTTCATGATGTTGCTTCATTCCAAGCTTTCAACAATTTTCTCTGTGAGTACCGTGTTCTTATTACCGAAGACAGTGTTAGTCAAAACTATAAAAATAAGACCCAGGCTGTAAAAAACCCACAACTGCTCTGTTAACTAATGACAACAGTAGCAATATTTTTGAGCCTGAACATATAGTTAGTGTAACAGTGGACCTGGGTAATTTGCCAGCAGGTGTTGATGAAGTTGTCTTGAGTGTCGCTGTGTTTGGTCTTATCCGTAGCTGTGAGGACTGCGGGGGTTAATTGGAGAGGAGTCTTCTCTCCCGCTCTGTCCAATCAGCTGGTACAGACGGTGGCTGAGGTTCTGAACCTGACAGGTGCCTAGGACACACCCCACCCTCATCAGGTGGGCGTGGCCCCTGCCTCTACCCACATGGCGTCGACCTCGTGGCCCACGCTGCCAGACTGGCGCCTCCGGTAGCACCTTGTGGCTTTGGTCGACCAACGGGTCAAATGGCTTTGGCGGGGGCTCTTTGCGCGGGAGCAAAGCCCTCCAGATGATCTGTCCGTCTTCGTCTGTAATTTGGTTGTGAGCAGCGACAGAGAGATCAGACACAGTCGGTACGATGCTGGGGTGAAAGGACTTGGGGAATTTAGAGGTTCTGGGAAAACTCGGCCTGAGAAAAACAGACAGAAAGACAGAAACTATTTCCAGGGAATCACATTCACAAAAACGTCATATAAACGTGACTTTAGGGTAGTAATACTACTTTTGGCTGATGCCTTATTCACAAGGGGTCCTCACAGTGGATTTGCTGCATGTTTGACTTGGCAGATTTCCTTCCTGATGCAACCCCAAAAGGGATTTGTGTCGCCTCCCAGGATCAAACTAAGGATCTTTGACTATACTATGGAGTCCTCATGACTTTAGGTTACATTACATTGGTGCAGATTCATTTCCTGAAGACTTAGTAAAACCTTTAGTATAACTCCAATTAACCTCATCCCAGCCTTAATGCAGCAATTTAAAAATTTAACATTCTGTGGATATGAAAGAGTGACTGAGTAAATGCACAACGTGAGTAATACCTTAACCACTTGCTGTTCATATGTGATGATTGGCAGTCATGCATGTCGCCTGCTTGAGTGAAACGCCATATAGGATTCAGGGTTGCACTGCAGAAATGTCTGCCGTGCTCAGTCTAAGGTTTCATTTTTGAGAAGCGATGATAAAGGAAGAGAGAGTGGTGGAGAGCTGGTCTTTCTGTCTGTAGCTATCTTACCTAACGCCATGGTCTATGTGTGTTGCTTAAACATTAAAGCACTGCTTTCCCCCATTAATCTTCAAAACACAGTTAAAAGGGTGATAAGTTCATTTTAGTCAATAATTTAAAAAAGAACCAGTCGGTCTAAAATTTCTGCTAGCGACATCTAAATGCTGCTCTGTTTCCAGCTCCCAACCGGACCAAAGCGGTTTAAACCAACAGACTCGAGAACCAAGACACACTGACATCTGCTCAGTCAAAAAAAAAGAAAGAAAAGAAGATATGGTTAATCAATAACAGTAGGCAAGTCGGCAAATCTCACAACAGGTCTGGGAAGGGACAAAGCACAATGTAGATTGGTGGTGAGGGGCTCCTACACCTCCTCCACTCCTCTTGAGTGGGTTTTAAGTACTTTATTTCTCAATGCCCTGCTGTCTGCACTTTTTTTTCTCACATCATCACAATACCTTTTCTATTTAAAAAAAAAAAAAATCATTCCTACTTTCCCTCAAAAGTTCATGTTTTGTCATGTAAGCAGCAAGCAGCCAGCGATGACATAATACTGCACTACATAGGTACATTAAAGGCAGTAGA
>VUQR01013413.1:1269-13981 GCA_015108515.1 Hemichromis elongatus | reverse complement strand
GTTTGTTGCCAAATTGTAAGACAAGAAAGTGAGAGAGCTGCTGGTCGTTTCGTAGCCAGCAAAGAGGAAAATCATCGCTTGGGAAAGGATCTCATGATCTGTCAGACCTGGCGAGATAGGAGGGATGTGCACGTTAGCACAGCTTTAAGCTGTTTTCATGTGTGGAGACGTGTGCCCGTGTATCACCTTTATCCTGTTTGGAATCATTATTTTGCTGAGAGTCAATCATTAGCTGGAGGAAGTCCACTCGAGTCTGGAAGTCAACAAACACAGTCTGAGAACAGCTGTGATTTTATGTCAGAACAGGTTCTTGGTACAAACACAAACTCACAGCCGTACCTTTTGCTTGCTGGTCTCACGATCGATCTTGAGCTTCTGCAGCGCAGCGTAAAAGAAGTCAGTCACAGATGTAGGGAAAAAGGAAAACTCAAATTTTTCCAATATGGGTCCCATGAAGGGAAAGAAGGCTGAAATTAAACAAACAACAAGACATTTATTAATGGAATAGGACAGACAGCGGCTGCACTGATGATCAATCTATGCCTGAGCTGCAGTTATAAAAATGCAATGAATACTGTACCAACAGTGAGGAAGATCGGGTTGAAAAAGTCAAATTTCAGCATCTTTTTGATGTTTGAGACAAAAGGATCTGATGGGTTGTTGAGAGAGTCGATGTCCACACTGAAGGCGGTGCTGGTTACAACATCCATACTGTAAGGTCCAAAAAACCTGCAAAACCACACAAGCACATCCAACATGGCCTTTATTTACTGCAGACTTAGAAGAGGTGATTCTACACTTTTTCTGATGTATTTAAATGAACACAGTATGAGAGTTCTTACTCTTTCAGCTCTAGAGGTTCATCTTTATCTGCTTTCTTTTTCATGCTGCTGATCAGGACGGCTGAATGCTGCTTCATGATGTCAAACATCTGAGACACAAACAGACAAAAAAAAAAAAACCCCAAAAATGTCACCCCTGGATGCAATAACAGCACAGTGGTACCGCTGTTTTTCTACATCATCAGTCCCTAAGAATGGGGCAAGGACCTCTGTTAGGGACTAAACAAAATCCAAAAGAAGGGAGCATTCATGCTAATAGATGTTTTTTGCATTGTATTGTTTTTCAGCATCAAACAAAAGCCAGAGCAGGCGCAGAGTTAGGGGACAGAGGGACGTACCTCCTTCAATCTCCCGGAGGTGAAGGAGGGAGAAAGGACGCTGCGGATCCTCCTCCACTGATCATCCTCTGCAATGGACACAGCATCGTACAGCGGCCCATTCAGACGGAAATTCTGTAATAACATTCAAACGCAGCCGGTGATGAGGACAGAAGGTCAGATTCTCAAAAAAGAGACTGATTGAGTCGTATGATGTCCCTACTTACTCTGCGGTTGGTGAAGAAAGAGTAACACTCCTTTATCAGGATAGTTTTTACCATGGCGGGATCAGTGATACACAACACAGGCTGACGGCCGTCAAAAATGCTGCGTAAACAGTGAAGAGAGGATTAATAAAACAAGCAGTAATATGTCAGTTTTTCACACACACACAGACTGTAGAAAAGACTACTTACCCCCACATTTTCCCATATTTCTTATGACACTCTTCATCAAAGTTAAAAAACCCCTGGACACAGGAGCGATATAAAAGATCTGGTTATTAAAACACATCATGAGCTGTTTATGACATAGTCATCACTGTGAACACTGAACAACAGATCACACAAAGATCAAGTGCTTAGTGTTCTTACTTAACCATAGCTCACAGTGTAAGTGAAAGAGGGTGGGCTTATCAAAAGGGCTTCAACTACACCAGAGAAGGGTGATGACACAATTAAAAAAATATGTGTCACCTTTCAGTTATTGTAAAAAAAAATATATAAAATAGTACTTGGATCACTATAGGTCAAGCTATTACCAAGACAAAATGTGGTTAAGCTGAGAGAGCAACTAACACTGTGCACATTGGCAGGGTTCAAAGTGACGCGTGGATCTGAGACATTAATATAGCAATCACACATCACACAACAGTCCACAGTGGATACAGTGGATACAGTATATACAGTGTAAGTAACATTACCTACCTTTCTATATGCCAACATAGTGCCAAAAAATGGGATAGGCGAGGGCCCAGGGACGCCTAGTTTCTTAAATGTCCCATATGTCCAGCAGGAATACCTGTGAAAAACATGGACCAGGTGTAAGAGAATAAAAGAACAAAAAGTGCAAATACCTGAACACATCTTGTAGTCTTTAAAACTTACACAAACAGCAGCGTGACGAGGGCAACCAGCAGGGTCCACGTCTCTGCGGACAAGAAGAAGAAGTATGCCATGTCTGCCAAGTTTCTCTCTTCTCTTTTTCTGTTTTCTGTCCTTCTCTCTTCTCTCAGTAGTAACACAAGCGTCGTGACCAGAGCCTTTTATTTTGTGCTGCACACACCTATTGCATGAGTAAGGGAAGTGTGTGAGAGTTTAACCAATGACAGCAGAGAGAATCAAGTGAATGATTAACAGAGAGAAAGACTGAGCAGCATTTACTGCATCAGAATCACTTTTAATAGCTCTGCTGATTGTGATACTGCAGTCTTCAGGTCTTCATTTTAGTACTTTAGGAGTTAAAAAAAAATAAAAAAAAACAAAATGGTGCAATGAAAACAGCTGTGATTAGCATAAAGATTTTGTTGTTTTAACTTTAATCTTATTGTACTAGGAATTTGACTGTTACAGAGCAGTCAAGTACAGTGTTTTTCACACAAAAGCACAGCCAAGTCATTGTGAGCATTTTCTTTTTTGGTCAAATTGTTTTATCTAAACAGGTTTAAGCTTATACTGTACTCACAGTAACACATGTCCAGGCATGTACTCAGATCTGTGGGTGAAAGTTCTTTTCCTGTTTTTTCCTGGAGAGAGGAAAGAGGCTGGTTTATGTAACAGGACTCCTCCTCCCCGAGATCAGCTAAAGATTATTTCAGTACAGCCAAGCAAGAGGGAGCCATGGGTTTTGTTCCTTTCTTCTCTTTAGAAACATGGATACTGCTGATCACATTTATCTGCATATTTGTTATGTGAGTTAATGGTTGCAGTAAAACAGTTTAGATTCAAGGTGACAGTAGCTGAGTTGGTCTAGCTCAGATAAGCAAGTTAACAGTAAACAATGTTTGAGTGAACCTGTGCACCTTCGTGCTTCAACCCCTTTCATGTTCTGTCTAGGTACGGCCACTGGACCTTTGGTGTATTTGAGAAGATGGGGATCCCGGGTCCAAAGCCAGTCATGTACTGGGGGACAATAGCCAGGCACAACCGTGTATGTATAAAACCTGTGAATGCTTTTTTGTAAAGATCAAATGATTTGTACCAAGTTTGAAAGGATACACTGAATAATGTATAACATATCTTAGTGATAAATATGCATTTCCCCTTAACAGGTTCACTACTTAGATGACTACGAATGTGCCCAAAAGTATGGAAAAGTATGGGGGTGAGTTTGGAAAAGTGTCCGTATGAGAGCATGTGCATGTTTTTAATGGATTTCTTTGTTTTGGCAGCACAACTGGGCCAAAGCTCCTTCAGCTTATAAAAATATTTTCCACTACAAAACCTCCTGAAATGCAGATGTGTTCTGTGCAAATGTTCAGTGCGTATGAGTTCAGGAAACCCATGCTGGCTGTGATGGATCCTGACATGCTGAAAACCATCCTGGTGAAGCAGTGCTTCACCCACTTTACCAACCGCAGGGTGAGAACATGAACAGGAAATCAACACTGACTGAAACAAAACATCCAACAGTCTGTTATAGTAAAACTGTGTGGTAACTGGTGACCCCGGCAGGTGATTGTTTTTCTTGTTTTTCCAATAAAATACGTTACGTTTTAGGTATTTTCCAGTAAGAAATTGGAGAAATAACGAGAAAACATTTAAAGAAATGTTTTCATGAGTAGCAACAAAAACTCACACACTGAAAACAGTGTGAAAAAGTTCTGCTTACATCATTTTAATCCATGTTTCAGATGAATTCTGTTCATAATTATGATAAATACCACTCGACTTGAGCTTTCCTATTTGATCCCTTTTATCACTGGAAGAAAACATGACATTTCACCCAACGCTGGTTGAAACATGCTAATGTTAGCATGTGTGTATACAACATACAACAGTAACACATCGAGCACGCTCATTTTCTGGTCTGGCATGGCTCTTTAGCTTTTAAAATGAAATAATAACACTTTTAACATACCACATGTTTAAAGATGTAATAACTTACACTACCAGTCAAAAGTTTGGACACACCTTCTCATTTAATAGTTTTTCTATATTTTTTCTACTTTCTACATTGTAGACACATACATACTGAAGAAACCAGATATATGAGGCAAGATATATGGACTTATGTAGCAAAGTGTTATATTTTAGATTCCTCAAAAATGCCACCCTTTGCTTTGTGACAGCGCTGCGTACCCTTGGCCTTCTCTCAATGAGCTTCATGATGTGATCACCTGAAGTGGTTTTCACTTCACAGGTGCGCCTTCTCAGGGTTTGTTGTGGAATTTCTTGCCTTGTAAATGTGTTTGGGATCATCAGTTGTGTTGTGCAGAAGTCAGCTTAACACACAGCTGACAGTCATATTTGACAACTGTTAGAATTAATATTATAGCAAGAACCAATCAGCTAAAGTAAAGGGAAATCACAGTCTGTCATTACTTTAAGAACTGAAGGTCAGTCAGTCCAGAAAATTGCTAAAACTTTAAGTGTGTCCCCAAGTGCAGTCGCAAAAACCATCAAGCACTACGACTACACATGAGGACCGCCCCAGGAAAGGAAGACCAAGAGTCACCTCCGCTGCTGAGGATAAATTCATCCGATTGACCAGCCTCAGAAATCACAATAAATGCCAAACAGATTTCCAGTAGCAGACACATCTCTACATCTACCGTTCAGAGGAGAGTGCACGAATTAGGCCTTTGTGGTCAAATAGCTGCTAACAAACCACTACTGGGGAAAAGCAACAAACAGAATAGTTTTGTTTGGGCCAAGAAACACAACAAATGGACACTGGACCAGTGGAAATCTGTGCTTTGGTCTAATGAGTCCCAATCTGAGATCTTTGGTTTCACCCACTGTGTCTTTGTGCAAGGCAGAAAGGTGAACATATGGTCTCTACATGCATGGTTCCCACTGTGAAGCATGGAGAAGAACGTGTGATGGTAATGGCGCTTTGCTGGTGACACTGTTGGGGTTTTATTTAAAAGTTAGGGCACAGTGAACCAGCATTGCTACCACAGCATCCTGCAGCGGCACGTCATCCCATCCGGTTTGCGTTTAATTGGACCATCATTTACTGTTCAACAGGACAATGACCCCAAACACACCTCCAGGCTGTGTAAGAGCTATTTGACCAAGAAGGAGTGTGATGGCCTGGCCTCCACAGTCACCTGACCTAAACCAAATCAAGGGGATTTCGGATGAGATGGACTGCAGAGTGAAGGCAAAAGAGCCAACAGGTGCTCAGCATCTCTGGGAACTCCTTCAAGACTGTTTTAAAACCATTTCATGTGACTACCTCACGAAACTCATCAAGAGAATACCGAGAGTGTGCGAAGCAGTAATCAACGCAAAGGGTGGCTATTTTGAGGAATCTAAACTATAAAACGTGTTTTGAGGGTTTTTTTGTTTACTATATAATTCCATGTATGTTCATTCATAGTTTTGATGTACATCTGCAAATACTTTGCCATATCAGTGTACAAGTATTTAAAGCTGTTTGATAAACACATGCAAACATATAACCATGGCATAAAACCACCATCTCTCTAGAACTTTCGTCTAAATGGAGATCTCTATGACGCAGTATCTCTGGCTGAGGATGATCAGTGGAGACGGATTCGTAACATCCTCTCTCCCTCCTTCACCTCTGGCCATCTGAAAGAAGTAGGTGGAGATATACGGAGGTTACAAAAGAGTATTATTTCTCTTCATTATTGTTTCACTTGCGTTCTTTTCCTCCTCTCAAGATGTTTAGCATCATGAAGCATCATTCCCGCAAACTGACAAACAGCCTGCAGTCCAAGGCGCACAACGATGAGGTCATTATTGTGAAAGAGTGAGTGATGCCATCCAAGCTAAGTTTGTAAAACATTAAACCTTAGGTTTTCCCTCAAGATGAAATATATATGTGTTAGCTAAAGGAGCTTGCCTTGAATGTGGCACTGCTGAGTACAATGTGTGCATTCCAGTTTCTTTGGACCCTACAGCATTGACGTGATGGCAAGCTGCATATTCAGTGTGGATTTTGACTCAATCCAGAACCCTTCAAATCCCTTCATCACCCACGCGAACCGGTTGTTTAAGTTTTCCCTTCTTCTTTATGTTTTTCAAGGTACTGCCTCTGTTTTTTTGGGGGGGGGGGGCTTGTCTTATTATTAACAGATTTATTTTGTAACCAAAAGTTTTAACCCATTTTTTCTTTCTCAGCGTGCTTTCCCATTTTTCTTCCTCTCTTGGAGCGTCTGGGTGTCTCCTTGTTCCCAAAGTCTTCTACAGCTTTCCTAAAGTCAGTTGCAGAGAAGGTCAAAGCAGAACGCAACAGCTCGTCCCAGGTTTGGAAAAGCTCAGTATCGTTATAAATGCAATCTTCTCCCGCAGCTCATTGAATCTTTAGCCATGATGAAACTTGCAGAGAACTCATTAACAGATGACTTAAATTATCCTGTGTTTGAGTTTCACCTTTACCTGCAGGCATTGTTTCAAGTGCTTATTCAAATATGATGTAAATGTAATTTAATCAGATGTACTTGTGTTTTCACATGACTGTGTGCGACCTGTGTTTGTAGACTTCAGACGATATGCTTCAGCATTTGATCAAGTGTCAGACAGCCAGTGAAAATGACAAAGAAAAGCAGCATAAGGGTAAAAACATCACTATCCAGAGAGTCCCTGTGGTCACATGTATGCACATCAGATGTCTCATGCCCTCTTCTGTCGTTGCTAACAGGTCTTACTGAGCACGAGATAATTTCCCAAGTGACAATGTTTGTGTTTGCTGGCTACGAGACAAGTGCCATCGCTCTTGTTTTCCTAGCGTACAGTTTGGCAAGAAATCCTGAAATCATGAAACGCCTTCAAACTGAAATAGACTCCACTTTCCCAAACAAGGTAGAACCCAAGTTTCTGGTTATGCAGTTGTTTTCTTGATATTATTTGACGAAACCATTAAATCAGAGGTATCTTTAACAAAAACTGTGACTTGTAACAACCTTATAGGGTCCAGCTGAGTATGAAGCTCTGATGCAGATGGAGTACCTGGACAGTGTAGTCAGTGAGTGTCTGAGGTAATGAGCTTTTTACTTGTGCTAGCTGAAAAAATATACACCATGAGACTGAATGGTGACATAGAGAGAGAAGCGAAAGGGTGGAGTTTGATGAACGTGTGATAGTGGATGTAAAAAAAAAAAAACTGGGTATACCACTGGTCAGTGGGAGCCATAGTGAACATAGAGGCTCACAGAGGCTCTAATTTAAGCAGCACAGGCCTTTAGGAGTGTACCACAGCCAACAGGACTTGAGTTACAGGCTGTGTAAATGTGTGATCTAAGACAGTCCAGCACATATTTGCAGGATGTGAGAGGGTGTGCAAGCTGGGGCATTGTACATGGATCACAATCACCAGCATACACAAAAATTTTGAATAATTTCCAGCCACTGACAAAAAAAATACTCATACCACATCAATCCAAATGCCCAATGGGAATGCTTGTGACCACAAGCTTAGTGAATTTAAAAAGTATTCCCATTTTGTCAACAGGCTGTATCCCTCAATTCCACGTCTGGAACGAGTGGCTAAGGAAACTGTAAAAATCAGTGAAATCACCATCCCAAAGGGCATGCTTGTTATGGTTCCAGTCTACGCCCTGCACCGTGACCCTGAGCTGTGGCCAGAGCCAGAGGAGTTCAAACCTGACAGGTAGTTAGCTAATTATTTATGCTTATCTTACCGTTATGAAGATAAGTAGTAACAATTCTGCAAAGCTACTTATCATTTATTTAAGGCATGGCAACAAAGAATTTCCAAGTACCCTACAGCTTCTCTCACTACTGGTGATTCTTGTGGATGCTGAGGGATGTTTACTCATTAGGTCATTCTCTGCCAAGGTTAACCCTGCAAAGCCTAAACCATTAAATAATCCACAGAAAGTTACATTTCAAACACTCAGTTTTTATTGAACCTTCTAAAAAAATTTATTAATCAATAAATATCAGTTTGCACATTTCTATCATAGTTGTAATATCATTTTTGCTACATCTGGCTTTTTTATGCAGTTTATTCCTCACAGTAGCCCTGTGTCAGGTTCACAAAACAAATCACAAACAAAAACATGACACGCTTGGCATTACAACATTAAGCATATTTTCTGATGTATTATACACTTTTAAAGGACACATTATTATGGCTGTATTTAAAAACTTGGTCTGTTATATGATTTGTTTTTCTTAATTAATTAAAAGCACGTCATAACAGGCAGGAAAAATGCATATAATGGGTACTTGACATATTTTTTTCCATTTGTTTTGCAGATTTAGTAAGGAACACAAGCAGAACATCAACTCATATGCTTACCTTCCATTTGGGGCTGGGCCAAGGAGCTGCATGGGGACGCGATTTGCTCTGATGATGGTTAAACTGGCTTTGGTGGAAGTTTTGCAAAACTTCAGCTTTTCAGTCTGCAAGGAAACTGAGGTGACTGTGGGTGAATTGAAAACTTAGGTTGACATGATTTCCTTCATGCAATAAGACAGACAGCAAGCAACATTTGCTGACAAAATTTGATGTTTCTAAATTGTTGTTCCTCAGATCCCCTTAGAGATGGATGTTGCAGGCTTTGTCTCTCCGGTTCGACCAATCAAACTGAAGCTTAAACTGCGTTCCATCAGCTCAGCAAATGTGGACCCTTGTAATTAAAAAGCACTCAGAAAGATAATGAACTCGAATCTAACTCAAACTACAAAAAATTAATATGTAAGAAAAACTCTGGGTATAAAAATAGCAACTTAATATATTTTATTAATGATCATCTACTCATCTTTTGCCAGTTGTCTGACATTTAAAAAGCATTAAATAATCACTGTTTGATATGCCACATCATTTACAAGTAACGACACAGAATACCTCACTAACGTACAGAAAAAGGGGGACACGGCAGAAAAGATTTGAAGTACAGTTTGGTCCATGAATATTTGGAGTGCAGACTTTCATCTTAAATTCAATGGGTTGAACGAAAAAGATCGCGTAAAAATTTGAGGAACTAAATCATTTTTAATACAATCCCTTCATTTCAAGGGCTCAAAAGTAATTGGATAAATTAAATAACTGAAAAAAAATATATTTATATATTTTTTTCAGTTATTTAATATATATATATATATATATATATATATATGCTCATATATATGCTCATTTCTAATATTTGTTTGAAAACCCTTTGCCAACAATGATAGCCTGAAGTCTTGAACTCATGGACATCACCAGTTGCTGGGTTTCCTCCTTTTCAATGCTTTTTAAATTCAGTGGCAGTTAGTTTAGTCCTTAACAAGTGAAATGCGTGCTCAGTCGGGTTAAGATCCGATGACTGACTTGGCCATTCAACAATATTCTACCTTTTTGCTTTAATAAACTCCTCTGTTGCTTTGGCTGTATGTTTTGGGACTTCTCTTTAGGGTAGACTTATACGCCTACCTCCTGGAGGTTGTTGTTCACTTGCTAGTAGTTGTGAAGGGGTTTCTCTTCACAGTGGAAATGATTCTGCGATTATTCACCACTGCTGTCTTCTATGGTTGTCAAGGTCTTTTTGCATTGCTGAGTTCACCAGTGCTTTCTGTGTTTCTCAGGATGTACCAAAGTGTAGATTTTGTCACTCCTAATATTGCAGGATTTGTCAGATGGGGTTTTTTTCTGTTTACACAGATTAAGAATGGCTTATTTGACCTGCACGGAGAGCTCCTATGACCATATAATGACTGTTCAAAGCAAAATCTTCCAAATACAAACACTGAACTTCAAATCAACTTATTTATTTAATTGATAATTACACAAACAAAAATTACCCACACCTGCTCAAACTTTAAAACTTTACATTTGAAAATATTATATTTATAGCACTTAAGTGCCAGTTTTGCTCCCCTGGGTTCAAAAACAGGTAAAAGGATGGTAAGGCTTTGCCAGAGGAAAGCCCGGGGTTTAACACCTCCATCCATTAAGTGATTGTGAAAGGTTTCAAAGAAAACAGGGAGACAGCAGCTCTTCACTGTATAGGAGTGAGAGCTCGAAAAGAGCCGAGAGAGTGGGGGGAAGAGAGTGGGTGTGGAGGCTGCTTATCTTCCTGTCATTTGTTTTGTTCTTATTAACCATGCTGTTCATCAATAAACTATTCTTGCAACAGACACAGCTTGTCCTTGGTTGTTTTCTTTGAGTGCATTTTTTTCTAAACACAAGTCAACTAAACATAAGCTGATTGAAAGGCTCAGGCCTTCCAACCCAAAGCTTTTGACAAAACTTAAACAGAAAAGACAAAGACACTTTTCCAGTGAATGAACGTCTTTTTATATTTAAATCAAAAAAACTCAGGTATCTGAGACAAAAGCCAAAATGATTCTAACATGATCACAAGTAGAATGAATCTTATGTGGAAATGGAATAAAGAATCTCTGTAATCAGTCATCTGCCTGCTTCCTGTGTGTGAGTCTGCTCTTCGGTTCTCTGCATCTCTTGACTTTCCCATGCTTTCAATCTCAGTACAGTCATCATTACTCTGGTCCAGTTCTGTCATGATGGGTCATTGGAGTCTAATCAGCCAATACATTCATTCCTAGATCTCCATAAATCATGTTGAAATCCTCCAAGTCATCTCTCTTTATTTAAATGGGGCCACAAAGTGGTGGAGGATATGAAAACAAAGCACTTGAGAAGTGATGTGATGTTTACAATTAGCTCTCTGGAGAATTAAAGGGAATAATGCAACATAATACTTTAAAACTTTGTGGTCTAATCATGGTATATTGTAGTAACAGTAAGATGCATATTACACTGCAATTCAAGAGCTTAATCAACACAGAGAAATATAATTGTGCACTTTTCAGATTTGATAGATTTCAGCTATTTCCAGCATCCCGTAACCTCTTGTCTTGTTCATATATGACATTTTCCTTTTTTTCCCTCCTCTTACGCCAAATGGTTGGCCAGCCATGAGGTTGGAGGTTTTCTCTTGTTAAAAGGGAGTTTTTCGTTCCCACTGTCACCGAGTGCTTGCTTGTCTGATTATTGGGATTTCCCCTGTATCGTTGTAACATCTTTACCTTATAATATAAAACCCTTTTAAGTGATTGTTTTTTTAATTTAGTCATGTACAAATAAAACTGAATTGAATTGACGTGTTTGATTAATGCTTTAGACAAAAACAGACATTGCTGATGTTTCTTTACAGTATATTGTCAACCCTTTGTCCATACTTAACAACGACCGACTACAAGGGCTAAATGTCTGACACGTTTTTAATTTGTCTTTACTGGATCTAAGTTAACGCTTTAAAGCCTAAACCATGAAATAATTTCCATAACATTAAAAAAAAAAGTAAAAGTAGTTTTTAATGCACCTTCAGACAAAATAAGGTAGTACAAAAAACTGACGCAGTGTTTTCTGTAAGCAAACATTAAGATTAAAATGAAGAAAAGTCTTCTTCTTAGCGCAGGAGGGTTAAGAACGTGGCACCAGCTTCAGTTTGATTGGTCGTTTTGATTGTAGCAGACCCTGGATGTCCAACTCTAAGGGGATCTGTAGAGAAGTGACATGTAGAATAAATGACAATAACACACAAAACTAAATGTCAGAGTGAAGATGATCTGGGCTCTCACCTCGGTCTCCTTACACACAGAGAAGCTGTACCTCTGGAGGATCTCCACTATTGCAAGTTTCATTACAACCAGTGCAAATCGCATCCCAATGCAGTTCCTCGGGCCTGCTCCAAAAGGTATGTAGGTGTACGGATCGATTGTCTCCTTGTTTTCCTTGCTGAACCTGAGAACACGAACACACAATATATTAACAACAGAAACGGGGTTATGTCCCACAGAGCTTCATTCTGACACGTGTGAATCCTTTCCGTACCTCTCAGGTTTAAATTTCTCTGGTTCAGGCCAAATCTCGGGGTCCCGGTGCATCGGCCAGGTGGGCACCATGACAACCATATCCTTTGGAATCACAAAGCCATTTATCTCCACACTCGCCTTGGCAACACGTTCCAAACGTGAAGCAATGGGGAACAATCGGAGAGACTCATTGATGACACAGTCGAGATACTCCATCTGCATTAGTTCCTGGTACTGGACGGGAGCCTGAACACAAGCACATAAACATGAGTGTGTACACTGATGGATGATAGAGACGTACTGAGAGAAGCTGAACCCTGTTTCTGATTTACATTATATATGACTACATCTCACCAAGTAAAATAATATAACCACCATGATATAATATTATTATAACACATTATATCTACTGTAGGATTTAATTTAGTTCAGTTAGAAAGAAATATATTGTCTTATATTAAGATTTCTGTGTTGCTACCTTGTTAGGGAAGGTTGCATCCACCTCCTCCTGCAGCTTTTTCATCACCTGAGGGTTTGTTACCAAATTGTAAGACAAGAAAGTGAGAGAGCTGCTGGT
>VUQR01013412.1:0-22155 GCA_015108515.1 Hemichromis elongatus | reverse complement strand
AAGCGAGCCTTTATTTTGGCCGAAAGACATGTCACCACGAGACACCAAGAATAACAAATGAAGATTAGGTGAAGTTATGACTGATTACGATAACGAAAATTAAACTAAGACTCAAACTGTGACAAACCGAAGACATTAGGGAAGTTGGCAGACGTCCTGACAAAGAACAATAAGAGTCAATGGACTTAAATAAACACGTGAGGTGATCAGTGGAAGTGGAGACACATGAGGAAAACAGCTGACTAAGATGAACATAATGATGCACAGGAAATGTAAACTAAAACACAAAAACATAGAAACCAGACCTTCAAAATAAACGGGAAACATGGAGACAGACATGACACCAACTCGACAATTTAAACCATACAGACCAGAAATATGACAGATAATACGTATACAATCACAAGGGGAACTTGGATATAGGGGCAATAAGGGACCAGATAAATCATGAACTCAAACTGCAAACTAGGCGTGATCGACTAACTAAAACTGATAAGAAACTGAAATACACAAAATCACATAGAACTTAATAACACTGGGTCACCTGACCCAGTGACCATGACAAGGTGCTTTATATTAGCAAAGCTAAAAACAATACAGAGAAAACACCAACAATGGCCGGTTCTAGTAACAGCATATTTATCTTTGAACGATATTTATACATCCAAAATAACAGAACCAACTTCAAAGTTTGCAAGTTCACAATACATAATTCAACATCAATGGTATACTTTACAGGATAAACTTCTTTCTCCCTTTAAATTTAATTCACAACAATCACTGCCTAAAACTAAGGCACAATTTTTTTGCATGTTAAAAATAGAGGTTTAAAAAAACCCAACTGATCAAGTATTCTTGGTTTCGTTAACAACAGTTTCTTTATCACAGTGGTTTTCACAAAATGTGGGACACAATTAAAAGGTGAAAAAGTTTAGTGGAACTAGATTGAAAACACTGAAAACTGAATTTCCTGATAATTTTAGTATGACCTTTAAGAAAACCTTAAAATCCTTTGTTTTTTATTTAGATCCCTAAAATAGAGACAACTGAACAAACTTTAATTTTAACAGATTAAATTGTTTTTGTTGGACTTTTTCCAGATTTTCAGAATTCAGTTTTAAAAGTGGTTTATTTAAAGGTACAGTGCTGTGCAAAAGTCTTGAACTTCCCCTCATTTTTTTACATTTTACTTCTGAGGAGAAGGTTACATTGGTGCAACAGTTGATCAGTCTACTGTTTGCTGAAATCTTGTGAGTACTTATTTCAATAGAAACCATTCTCCAGGGAGAGAAGGCTGAATGCTAAAGTACACAAAGATTGAAATGAAAATCAGTGACAAATGGTTTTATGGCATGATGAATCCAAATTTAGAAATTGTGGTTCAAGTTGTTACAAGAGAAATTTTGTCATGAGTCGGGGCTGCATTTCAACCAGTGGTGTTGGAGATCTTGGAAGAAATCTATAGAATTATGAATGCAGGAAAGTACCATCAGATTTTGATCCATTATACATTACTATCTGGAAAGCATCTGGTTGACAATGTCCCTCATTTTTCAGACAACGATCCGAAATAGTGCAATAAAACATAGCTTGATTTAAAAAAAAAAGCACACAGTGGCTTACAAAAGGCCCAGACATCAACATTAGGCAGTGTGGAATCAACTTGAGAGAGAAGAGAACAAAAGAGAGACAGTCTTGGAGTGTCCTTCAAGAAGCTTGGAAAGCTATTCCCTCAGACTACGTAAAGAAATGACAATAAGCTTTGACTAAGAGTTCAGGCTCGGTTGAAAAATGAAGGTGGTCATGCCAACCTTTCAAATTTGTTAGAGTTGTACAAAGTTTTGGGGTTTTCCCCCCTTAGGTACAGTTTTTTACATGTATGTTTGCACATTTCATTAAACTGCTGCACCTATTTCTGATTTTATAGCAAAATTTGGAAAAATTAGGGGTGTCTCAAAAATTTTTGTACTGCAGTATTGACACTATTCAGATTTTCTTATGAACGCAAAAATATGAGCAGGCCCAGGGTGATGCAAACAATTGAGAAACCCAGCTGAGATATGCAAACACATAGTTACAGAAGCACTTCGGGCCAACTGTGTAAGCACACATTGCACACCTTACTTAAACAACCGAAACAAATGTACCAAAGAGCCAGAATTGAAAACACAAATGCATGATTATGCTGAGGGAGGGTTATTCATGTCAGTGTGTGATCCCCCGCCCCTTCCCCACCAAAGACCCCTGCAACTCATTTTCCACACCACAATGCTGCATATCAACAAAGGCAAACAACCTGGACTATATTTCTTGTGCAAAAATCAATACGCTCTTTGCCTGCACGAGACAGCAGGATTTATAATGTAACAGTCTGAGTTATGACCAAATCCTCCCACCCGACTCCTCCAGTTCCGTGATCATCTCAAGTAAACACACGATGCCTACCATCATGTCCAAATCCCTACCCATTCCTCCCTCCTGTAGCCCTTTAGCTGTTTACCATTACAACCAGAAACAGCAGAACTCACACTAAAAGGTAAAGGCTGAGAAGAATCTTTGAAAGACTCAACGAATGTGTTTTTATTGTAAATAGATTCTCTATTTTGCAATGCTTTATGAAACGGCGTGATATATTTTAGTTTTTCTTGACGAGTATCTGCTTTGCTGTTTGACAAAACTCATTAAAAGCTGCGGCCTTTCAAAGGATCTGCTCTGATCATAAATCCTGTTTGAAGTTTTTTTACGAGCAGTAAAAACTGGCCTTTGTTTGCCCTCCGTTTTAACCTCAGCCAAGACATGCAACTCAAAATCTTCTCAGACAAAACCAAACATAACAAGAAAAACCATAAGTCTAGTTTCCTAAGTAAGATTTCCTATAGATATATAAAGTTTACAGCACATCTTGAGAACATAGGCCTATTGGTAATTCGCTCTTTCTGTAGACTGTGAGAAGTAGCCTCAGTTGAGAAAATCAGCGGCCTATGCCGCAAATGCTTGAAAATAAATTGTATCAGTGGTAATATGTGAGGGATAATGAAAAGGGCTTTCAGGTAAGGAGAAATCATGCTTCAGTGGACTGCTTATAAAACCATTTACTGAGGTTACTCACAGCCTCTGTTCCACTGGAACCATAGAAAGTATTTACAGACAGCCAGAAGCTGAAAAAAGACATTTGGAAATTGAAAGGACCAGCACTAATGTGTTTACCGTTTTTTGCAAAAAGGGTTTGTGCATTACATATTTGGCAATGTTTTGTATTTAAAGTGCAATGAAATAGCCACAGACAACAAAACACCTTGTTAAACCAGTCGCTGTTGAGTAATCCAACAACGATAAAGTAAAACTTGCCAATGTGCACATTTCACCAACATTAGCTGCTACCCTGTCTCTACTGTGTCTCTGTGTGGTGCATTCACATAATATACATAATGTCATGATGTATATTACTCACCTTGTGTGACTTTTTCTGGCTCATACAAATGTAAGTGAAGCCTGACAGGCCAGTTCAGAGTAAAATTATTTTTAAAAGACTCTTTGGCCCATTAGATATTTCTGGGCTCTCATTGCAACAGTTAGATAAGATAACTGCAGATGATGATAATAATTGTGCAGGATAAAAATGAAGCCAGCTAACTTAGTTTAACATTAAGAGGTAAACAGCAAAAGTTTGAATTTTATACATTATTTCATTATATTATACCATTAACTTGAAAGCTTTGGCTTTGCGGATGAAACCGGAGCACCTGGGTTCACAGATGGACAGCTCCACAAAGGCTAAACCTAACCTTGATCTTTAAACACAGAACCGTCCTGCTGTGAGGGTACCGCAGTAACCTCCACACCATTGAGCCATCAGCGATATCTGAAATCACTGACTCAAAGAATAAGTAAATATTTCGCCCTGTGACAATTTTTTTTTCTTGTTTTCCAAAATTGCAGCCACGATGCAGTAACTGAGTGGGTGGAAACGGAGGAGATGAAAGGGATAAACAAGAGGTGACACTTAACATCAAGCCTCCACTTACTGAGTAAACAACAGTATCACAGTGTTTACTCACTTGCATGTGCGAAAATCTTCTTTTCAGAGTTGAATAACTTAAGGAAAGTGACAAACTGCATGTCAAACTGCACGTAAAATTACCAGCAGCTAGGTCTGCTGGTAATTTTACTGTTTAATTACTTGTGGCAGGGAGTTCAGTTGAAATCAAGCAACACAATCATTTTGTTTTGTGCAAGTCTTTCAGCAACTAAGAGTAATATAAAAATATAGTGTTAAATGAGTATCGAGGGTTATATTATATACAAGTCGTAAAATATAGTCATGTGGAAATAAAATGTCTTTACAAAACTTTATGCAGTCCTGTGAACACCTATGTAGCCCCTGTGTCAGTACCTTGTAGAACCACGTTTACCAGCAAAAACGCGATGTAACCATTGATCAGTCTCTGATAAAGTCATTCAGGTATGCTAGCTCATGCCCATGCCTGAGATTTGCAGACATTTCACAGTATTTCAGTTAGGCTGAGCTCTTTGACTGGGCCATTGCAACTTACTGACTCTTTCTTATTCAGTCATTCTGTTGTAAATTTGCTGCTGTGCTTTGGCTTCACTGTCCTTCACACATTTTTGGCCAAACTTTAGCTATCGGACAGATAGCTTCACATTTGGCTCGAGAATATTTTGAATAAAAGAAGTACTTCCCCCACCACCGTCCTTTACAGTTGGTATTAGGTGTTTGTAGTGATATGCTGTGTTTGCTGTTATCCAAATGTGGTGCTGTGGATTATAGTCAGTAATCTCCACTTTGAACTCATCTGTCCAGAGCACATTCTTTCAGATGTCTTGTGTATTGTTCAGACGGTTTTGCAAACCTCAGCAGTTTGTGTTCTTGTTTGATCTATTTGATTATATATAACAGCTGTTTTTCATTGTGTTGTGTATAAAAAACATGTCTTGATAAACTTGACTTGCTTAACCCTTTCAAACATGCCAATGCAGCTGGATAGTTTAGCAGTAAGACTACACACTTACAGAGCGGGAGTCGCAAGTTCAATTCCCATCCAGTAAGGGTCCTGGTCCCCCATGCTAAAAACCAAGCCCTGGAATGGCGCGGCTATGTCTGCAGCCTGTCCGCAGCTCGGACACAAGCATTTCACTACATGTTGTACTCTGTATGATTGTGTATGTGACAAATAAAGGTTGTTTGTTGTTAAACTGTAATTGTTCAGTCTTTTGTTGGTCAAATGTTAAAATCTTTCATAAACTTTAACATTTGACATGCTAACAGAAGCCTGTGGAGTCTCTCTGTAGCTCTTTACATTCTCACCTTCTTCTAAATGGATAAATCTTCCCAGAAGGGAAAGATTGTGGCATTGTTTTTACACACACCTGTATATTCCAAAGTGCCAAAACTTCAGATTTTATAAAGGTCCTCAGACTTGCTGATGATCAGTTAGCCAAGAGTATCTGATTGGCAAAACCTGGCTGCCGTTTACCCTCTTAAATCCCATTGAAATAGTGGGTGTATTTTTGATAATTTATATATGAAATAAAACAAACAGACATGATCCAAAAAAGGGAAAATTACATTTCTTTTTTTATCATTCAAGCCAAACTAGAAGCAATATTTATAAAAACAATATTTGACAATCCAATGCCCTTTTATCACAAAGCTTTAGAGAATTGACGTGAGTTTAATAGAAAACAGAGCACTGTCCAATGAGTACCAAAGACTTTCCTTGAAAGTTGTTTTATTGTTTGTTTGTTTTTTATGAAACCATTGCACTAATAACTGCTATTTTACAGAAACCTTCATAGACACACCAGGCTGATAAACGGTAATGATTAATTCCTGCATCACCATTGACTTCCTTGGCAAAATCTATTAAATGATCAATAAGTTAAGCAGAGCTGGGATGACCACTGACATGACAGCGCCGGTGATCCATGGCTTACGATCAATATATTGACCCTGCTTGCAGAAACTGTCTACGGACTCTGTCACATATTGTGCAGCTGAAAATGTTTTTTATAGCCGTCAAGGAATGTTTGTGTCCATTCTCACCCAGTTAGACTTAAATCAGTAATGGTTATGCACCCCCCACTGCAATATTTAAATAATTCAGATGTTATGCAAGGGTTGCCTGTGCCTGTGAGAAACTCTCTGTTTGGCAATGGAGGATTTTCAATTTTGTTATCCCAGTCTTTACAAAGCAGTACACTTGACATTTTTCCATTCCAATTCAAGAGCCATCTTTGAGCAGCATAAGCCTTCCTAAATTTGTTTCCCTTTCTCTTACAGATCTGGAAAACAGCTGTGGGAACTGCGGACGCTGCAGGGTAATTGGCACACTGCTGAAGTAAAGCTGACAATACAAAATTGGCTTTTTCCTCCTTATCGATAAGGAGATTTTATTCTTTCATGAGGCTTCCAGAAATAGCGTCTCTGTGGTATAGTCATTAAAACATTCAACTTACACGTAAAAGATCCCTGCTTTGAGTCTAGTTAGGGGAAACAACCAAGCCTCAGGGGAACACAGGCTAGCACAGATCTTGTGTCAGGTCTTGAGCTTAGATAAATGGGAGGGTTGCCTCAAAAAGGGCATCCGGTGTAAAATCTGTGTCATGTCAAATATAAGGCTCCATCTGCTGTGGTGACCCCTTGGGAAATAAGGGAGCAGCCGAAACTACCTTCCATGAGACTTCTGGAAATGCCAACTTTCAGTTCAAATATTGTTGTTTCTAATGGATTTTGATGCAGCAATGTTGTGCTGTTTCCCAGTACTGTAGTGTAAACAAACAAACTGCAAAAAGTGAATATATGGTATTTATTTTATTTAAACTTAAATGTACTAGCAACCCCCCCCCCAAAAAAAATACTCTATATATTATAAATAAAGAAAAGAAAAGCAAACGAATGAATGAATAAATAAATAAACAATATTAATATATTAATATAATATTTTGACCAAATGAAGACTCACACTCACACTGTATTCACAGGCTGGATGCAGATATAAAATGCAGTTCCCTTCCTGCTTCTGCAAAAAAATGTTTTAAGGTTTTAAAAAGTAAACGTGAGCACACATTTGGAAAAGCTACGGATATTAACAAATGCGAATCTAAAGTATCTGGACCGTCGATGTTGCAGAACTTGAGCAGGGGTATAAGGTCTCTCCTGAGTCCCCACAGCCACCACCCACATACTGTTGGTCTCCATAGAAACCATGAACCTCAGGAGGCGTGAAATAAACAAACAAAGGCATAATTTTGTTCTGCATCTTTACTGTGATTGTTTGCAAATATGCTGGTTAAGCGCCGCAGTTTTTCCCCTATGGTAAATATTTGCTCATTCTATCTTCAAAAATGTTGTCCGGTAGAGCGCTGTAAAAACAGAGACACGCTCATGCAAACACACACAGAAATGATTTACTGCACCAAGAAGGAAATAATTTCAAATATCGGTTCTAGGTTGTTGTTTTTTCTCAAATGGTCAGGAGCACAGATATGCAGATATGGTGCTTTGATCTGAATTTGATTTTAGTTAACTGACAAGACAGTGTCTTTCAAGCTAAAGCAGAATGCAAAGTTTTCTCCCCTTTAGGCTTTCCTTTGTGAAGTACATTTTCAATGCACATATTAAATATGAAATACAAAATGACTACAGATTAATGACACTGTTGTAGTTTAAACTGTTTCCCTATTAGCCTCTCTAGGCATGAAATCATGGGAAAAAAATGTGGACCAAGTATCCAACCAAACTCAGCAACCATCCCCGTAGAGGTCTAGTAATTAAAATGCTCTATTTCAGATATTTTGTAGTGCAGGCCAAAGATATTGGGATGTTAAGACCAATAAAGATACCAGTATTTGGTGATTTAAAAATCAGATATATCAACCGATATTTGTTTTTCTTTCAGATACAAAACATAAACAGATTTCCTCAAAATTTATTATGTGTCCTTACTGAGACAATTTGACAATGCGGTTTTAAAAAATACTTGCATTGCTGTCACAACAAGTCGTGGATCACTTGTTTACGCTCTTCCTTCTTTCACTGAACTCACTGCTGTGTTTGTGCCATCTGCCTCCTCCGAAACACGTGTGGCCAACAGGGAAGTCGCAGAGCTCTCGTAGATACATGTTGCAATGTGAATATTTATAACACGCTGAAGGATGTTTCTCCTCTCGCTACTTTTCTTTTTTAATTTTTATGAATCAGCCGTTATAAATGGCAATACTAATATATCAGCAAATAGCTAAAAAACGCAGCCAATAATATAGGCCTATGGATACATCAGTTGCAGGAGCAGTGTGTATTTAATATAATATAACCAAGAACAGGACTTTTGACAAGTCCCTAATCTATGTCTGCACACACATGCAGATATAGATTAACCACAGCCTTAAAAGACCGGTGAAAAAACACTTTACGTAGTTCTGACTTCCATCAGTGAATAGACAGATGACAGAATAAACCACCAAAAAGCTGCTTTCTATGCACAAACATGGATAGCTTCCCTTGAGAACTGAATATATCACTGACAAGATCACAGAGGTTACCTCAGATTACTTTTTTATTGTCAACAACTTAATCCCAAAACAGACAATGAAAGTCTCACCCAACAACAAGTTATGCATTTGGAAAAAAAAAGATTTTATCAACAAAAAGAAAAAGGCTTTAGAGAACACCTAAATTAAAAAAGAAAAAAAGAAAAAAAAAACCTTGGAAAAAGTAAATAAACTAGAAATTCAAAGAAGGAAAACATGCTGTGAAATAAAAACTTTAGTTTTCTAAAAACTCTGGGACCTGGTCACCAGTATGAAAACCACAAAATAAATAAATAAATTGACAACAGAAAATTCACTGAATATTTCTCTACAAGCACTGGACGCCTATTATTTTTCAGCCAACACGACATGGTGATGGTATTGATGTGTATGATGTTGACAGGCTAGAGATTGACCCCGTTAATGGCCTATTAACGTAAGCAATTCAATTTTAACAAGGCCAGAAGCCCAGATGCCATCTCTACTTGTCTATTCTAAGCATGTGTAGATGAATTGACATCTGTGTATTATCCTATTTTTAATAGGTTCCTATAGACACACGGCAACATTGTAATGGAAAACTGCAACTATGACACCAATCCTGTCCACGTGACAACAACAGTGTTAGACCTATTGCTATTTCTTCTGATGAAGATCGAGATCGATATGTAGTCAACTGTGTAGTGTACTTCAGTCTATACTAAATGTTCTGATCTCATATCAGCTTTTAACACCCTGCTGCCTAAACGCCTTCCCACAAATGCAATGAACTACCAAGTGTTCTCTCAGAAGGTCAGCGTTGAACTAGTTCTTGTCTGAAACCTTGACCACTGACAACCTGCACCCCAAACCGAATATTAATACACTAGTGCTGCTCATCCTGTACTCACACTCATTGAAGCATTATGTTGAATTTTTCTGACAGGTGTAAAGGGTCTCAGGTCAGACCCATTGCATATACAAATACAAGACTCTGATAGTGTTTGTGTTAAAGCCCCCTGAAAACCACTTACCAGTGGTTATCCATGAGCGCAGTATAGCCTACGTGTAGGCTGATAGCTACAGATACCACTGAAAATAAATTAACATCATATTCATGAGTAAAAAATGCCTTCACTAGGGAATAACGATTGCTATCCTTCCTACCCAAAAAGTGATTCTTCATTTTACCACATTGTAGATGAAAACATCCTTGAGGTATCCCAGCCTGGTTTGGTAACCTCACTATACATGAAAGCCTAGATTAATCGAGAGCCATAAAAGCAAGGTAGCATTCAACAGTCTAGGGCAGGGGTCCCCAATCCCAGTCCTTGAGGGCCGGTGTCCCTGCAGGATTTAGATGTGTCCTTGATCCAACACAGCTGATTTAAATGGATAAATTACCTTCTCAACATGTCTTGAAGTTCTCCAGAGGCCTGGTAATGAACTAATTTCCCACCTTTGGGACTAATAAAGGTCATCTTATCTTATCTTATCTTAATCATGTGATTCAGGTGTGTTGACCCAGGGTGAGCTCTAAAACCTGCAGGACACTGGCCCTTGAGGACTGGGATTGGGGACCCCTGGTCTAGCCCTATGACAGACTGGCGACCTGTCCAGGGTGTACCCTGCCTCTCGCCCTAAGAAGGCTGGGATAGGCTATAGACCCTGAAAAAGGATAAGTGGAAGCAAATGGATGGATGGATTAGCAAAACTGTACCATTTCAGTAATGCCACCTATTAGGAACTACAACAACACACAACACATTAGCATTTCTGGTAACAAAAGTTTTATAGTATAGCCATTTAATGACCATCTTTTTTACTCTTTTGCTCAGACTGTTTCAAATCCCCCTTTAGTCCAAAACAATGATCATCAGGATCAATCTTATTCTGAAATGTTTTCTTAGTTCACAAATAAGATTTTTCTTTGGCATAAGCCTTCTGGTGCAGAAACAATCACATAAATCATGTGGTTGTTTTAAATAAAGCTTATGCAATACAGAACATTAGCAGAGAAATCAAGTTAGAAATGAGATAAAGACTAATAAAGTTAGAGATGTTTGGAAATTTACGAAGTCTATAAGAAAAAATATTAGAAAAATTGCAATGTTCATTACCTGCCTAATAGATCTAAAACACTTAGGCCATTTATATGTATAAATATATATTTTTAAAAATCCCCATTCGCCCTGGGGGGGTGCTTTATCCTCTAAGCTCAGGTCCTCCTCCAGTGTCCTGAGAGCTTGAGGATCTTGCTCAATATCTTTGTTGTTCCTAGCAAGAGACTTGCCCTTTGTAAACAGGATAACCAGGTGTCATACTTGGAGGGGTACAAAGAAGCTTTATCCTTTGTCCCTATTCCCAGATACTGAGTCAATGTTCTGCAGTTGGACTGGCTCTAGGTTTCAGTCATCACTGCAGGAGAGACACATTTACACAGTATTGCTCATATCCAGAAGCTTTGAAGAAAGCGACCAAATCTATCATCATAGGTCAAAAATCCAACATGTTACCATCTTTTGCTGTTTTTGCAAGTCCCCACAAAGTCACAAGCTTTTGCAGATTTTTGGTGGAACATTGCGAAAATACAAGGAAAAGGAAATGCAGCAACAAATATTAAATCGATTGAAGCTGGTGGAAGTGAACTGCCAGCGAGTTTTTGCACTTTTTGTACCTTTTTTTTTTTACGTGAAGTGAAGGAAGGAAGTAGGTGAGTCTCACACAAAGGAAGGAAAAAGTTGACTGGCAGACATGCCCTTTGCTTTGGTCTGACATGCTGTTGCTGCTCTAGTGCAACATCCAGTAGTTTGCTCATTGCTCCTTTACTCTGTTTAAGACTAGATAAAGTGTGCCAAAAGTGCTGGAATATCTGCCAAAAAAGTTGTTATATACACTGATCAGTCATAACATTACGATTAGGTGTTAGATAAAGTGAATAACACTGATTATCCTAGCTTATTATCCCCACAAGGGTCTGTCTACCTACTTACCTCTCATGTTTTCTTTAATATCACATGGATTGCCATTGCGTTTGTATATCTTGCCTGTACCAGGATGCACTACGGGAAGAGAGCAAGCTGTTGAAGGCAGTGTGATGGTTTGGGCAAGGTTCTGCTGGGAAACCTTGGGTCCTGCCATCCATGTGGATGTTACTTTGACACATACCACCTACCTAAGCATTGCTGCAGAACACATAAACCTCTTCATGGAAACAGTATTTCCTGATGGCTGCAGGCTCTTTCAGCAGCATAATGTGACCCGCCACAAAGCAAAATGTTTCAGGAATGGTTTAAGAAACACAACAACGAGTTAGAGGTGTTGTGTCTGTGGGATGTGCTCGATAAACAAATACAGACCCCACCTCACAACTTACAAGAATTAAAGGATCTGTTGGTAACATTTTGGTGCCTCAACAGGTCAGGGCTGATTTAGTGGCAAAGGGGGACCAATACATTATTAGTCTGGTGATCATAATGTTATGCCTGATCGGTGTGTATCAACAGTAAAATGTAGATGTGAGGACAATCTAGACAGAGAACAGGCAGAAGGGCTGATACCACTTTAAGCTTATTCAATTTGACATTTGGAAGACACTTTCACATATGTCAAGCTTTAATTTATACACTTTACTGTATCTAATTCAAGCCTCAAGGATGTGTTTTCAATTCTCAGTATTACACACTAACAATTGCTCAAGTAAGTACAGAAAATAGTCTGTCTTGCATTGATCTTAGTCAAAGGAGAGGCGAAAGTTCCTCTGATTGTTGGTTTGCATGCCAAGGCTTTAGTTTTGCTCAAAAATTCTCTGAGGTCCAAGAGCACAATTTATAATCCTACACGATCATCACCCACCTGTACTAACAGAGCTGTCTTAGAAGAGATCAAGGTTGTTTGTCTCCACTTATGAGATGTTTAAAACCATAATTGGATTTCTCATAATTTAAACATTATGCTATGTTATAATATATGTCTATATGAAGATGAAATGGGTACACTGCCTTCTACTTAAGCTTTTTTTTCATTTGTTTTTTTGTTTATATTGCAGGAGTCATTTTGAGATTTTAGAAAACATATTGTTCAATTGTTGATCTCCTGAGAAAACCAAAGCCCAAAACAAAAAAAAAAAGGAAATATGAATTATGCATTGCTCATGTGTGTTCTACACAAAGTCCCATATGTTCAGCATTCGGTGGAAGAGCACTCGAGTCTCTGACAAGATTGGAGCCATTCATCACATTAGAGCAGAGCTGTGGGAATAGCTATCTGTAATTCAGAATTGCCATGCAGCACTCTGTGGTTGAATGAAAGTTCTTAAGGTTAGCCATTAGTGCAGCCCACGAGCTACTTGCTCTTTCTGCCTGGACAACTCTCCAAAGACACGAGTTCGGGAGGGGAACAATTTGTATTTGAGACAAATGAATTCCACTCAGTTCTTCTGAAGTGACTCTGTGATGGCAGCACACCAAGAACAAGCCAGTAGTGAGAACTTTTATACTTTCTTGCATTTGTTTGTATAGTAAATCATCTTGATAGCTGATCACTAATTAAAAATGTATAATTAAAACAAATGGTAATGCTATATAATGTGTATGTTATTTAATATATTAAATATTTAAAGGAATGTGTTTATATATTATTTATATAGTCTTTTAGGGGTTTTAACTGCTTGCTTAAATGTGATGGATTTGAGGCTTTTATAATAGTGTTCAGCCTTTAAACCTTGTCCCTGAGCGTAGACACTTGACATTAATGTAGAACACCCATCATTGAGGGTAGCATATGTATGTACTCTCCGGGGGCTATTTAAGTGAGAATTTCATGACAGCATTAAGAATGGGACTAATGGCATTTCACTCCTGATAATTCCTTGTGGAGTGAAAGTGCAGGGTAAGTAGGCCTGAAGAAATTAACAAAAAATGAGTGAAGAAATTGTGTAAGAAATATAGCTGTACATGTAGCCAATCTCTCTACACATTATATACTATACATAGATCACCTCTCTAAATTAACATTCTGAATGAATGCAAGTCATTTCCCCAATCACCCATTAGGTCTTCTGCTTAAATCAGGAACTGAGTATAATCTATTTAGAACTCTTTTTCCATAACGTTCATGTCAAAATTAAAATGCTAGATGTTTGAGAAGAAAAAGGCAGTGTGAAAAGCTGGAGATAATAAAGAAACAATATTTTTAAAAGATGTGCATTGGGAAAAAATCAAATATTTTAAAAGCATATTCGACAGCCTAATCTAGTTTAGAGATGGCAGTGATGCATGCCCTGCAGCTCTTCTGCTGCTTAAATGTGTTGAATTAGGTTCCACAGTTTTATTGCCCTAAGAGCAAACAAAGTTACTAAAGAATGTATTGCATCTTGTGAGTTTAACTGGGATATCCCAGTTTGGAGGTTTATCCTAGTTTTGCTGATATCTGGGATATGAGATTTATGTGCAACACAGAGAAATCTGGTTTTGCATGTCCCTGTACACATTGGCAAGTACTAGCATCCTTTTTTGCTAATTACTGCTTGGTATTTGCACAGGTGCCTGTGATGTCTGTAAACATACTCTGTTAGTTTTGAAACTGCTGACAAAATTTGACATTTGGAAAACTAGCATCCTGCAATCTATTTACAAACTTGTCAGCATCTCTGTACAATCCCTCATCTAAAGTAAGACATATATTACATTGTTTTTTATTACACAAAGTGAAAAGAAATATGTATCTTTCCATGCTTCAAAAAGTAAGGCTATATTACTGAGCCTTGTACTGTTTGATATAAATTGGTTAGAAGCATGTTCATTGGATATACGCAGTACATCCAGCCTTATCTGGATTTTGAGCTTGAGCTAATCCATTTGATATAGTACAATTGTGAGATGATGTATAAATGTGGAAAGTTAAAAATAAGATAAGTTAATAATTCATGAGAGGGACATACGTGTGCATATATCTGACCGAAATTAATACTTAAAACCAAGAAACACCGAAATGCAGTTGTAATGAGGTACAATGAGCTGCACTCTGCAGAACAGGGGAGGACATGATGTTCATTTGTAAGGAACACACATTAGTAGGGGCATACATGGGATTTTAGATAGAGGAATGAGAGTTTCCATGAGTGCTGTGTTTGGGGAGACATGCCTTTTATCCTCGCTGTTAACTGATGTAAACCGGAGGTTGGCAAGCAGAAATCTGGGTCCACACTGACAAGGCATCATTTAAGTCTTATTTTTTCAAGTGTGCTGCATCTTTTAATAAATTTGTGCATTCAGGGACAGAATAGAAGTTAAAATTACATCGGAGACAACAATATCCCTCCTCTGTAAACAACGCAGGTATGACAGGCCAAAATGAAAGTCTGAATTTATTGCTGCTTGAAGCTAAAAAGCGAAAATACATCTTTGCCAACACTACATTTGAGCAACTTTACCAGAGATGTCCCAAAAGAGACATTATCTCAGGAAAAATATGCCACTAATATCCCTCCATCTGTTCAGTGTACGAGTATTACCATTGGAAGGACATATAGTGTAGCAGAACATGAAAATGTGCTACAAAGAAATAAAAGAAGCACTGTATGATTTTCAGATGTCAAATTTAAAGTATGAAAATGGCCAATTATCAAAAGAAAGCCATGGTAACAGAGATTGAGATTTGATTTTTTTTTTTAAGAGGAAATGGATATAATATATCCATCTATCCTAGGGACACCAGGTAAAATAAAGGTGACTAGCTCATTCCCATTAAAGACCTGTCTCTGGTGGATTAGTTTGCCTGTAGACATCAGAATGGCAAATTCTTTATTGCCTTTTAAATCCCTGCATAAAACATACCTTGAAATCAAAGAGCTTTTATTTCATCATCCCTGTCTCTTATCCCTAATGCCTCTTATATCATCATTGGTTGTTTTGCACAGGTGTACTTTTAATTCCTCTTTAAATGAACAATGACTTAACCAAGCATAATAAATTAGTTTCGCCCCACTTTTCTCCTTTTTTCTCACAATTAAGTCACAACAAATACGCAATAAAATGGCTTCAAAGTGAACAGCGTGTGATTCTTGAGACAAGTGATGAAAAAGGAAGCGGGTGACATCCTGTCTTTCTAAGAATCTGTAGAAAGTGAACACAGTCAAAATGGAATAACAGATATTCCCAGAACTTACACACTGGGGCTGACTAGAATTTAATTCATTGCAAATGCATTTCAGCTGTCTTAAGAGCAGCAGACAGCCTTAAGGGACTGGCTCTGAAAATGGATTTTAAGCCTTCCGTGTGACATGTTGGTGCTCTGTGTTAGCACCCATTCTGACAAGGGTGGTTAAAATTACACCAACCCAGGAGAGTAACCCAGGAGAGAAGCAAATAATACTGCCGTGTCTGTGATTCTCTGAATTAATCTCTGAAGACTAGAAGGTTTTGTCAGTGTTTTTGTCTGAGTATTAATCACACAGAGGCGTGAGACTGTTTGGAATTATTTCAGAGTTTTTTTTTTTATTTTATTTTTTTTATATAGCTTTTGAAAATGCGAGTTGAAAAGAATTCTTCTCAAGCTGCCTATCCCTTTAATTGATAGCCAGATAAAAAGAAGAAGAAGCTGGAATTAGACAGCACAGAGAGGAAAAAAATTGTTGCCCACAATAGCATTTTGTTTGTCTCATCAGAAATAAATCATAAGCTTGTTATTTGGCGATTACTGGATTCTGACCGTTTTCAACTAAACTCAGAGCCCAAAGGAGCAAAAGAACAACTGTGACCAATCTAAAACAAATGATGCTATCCAATTTGACAATTAAAGGAAGAAATAGTAAAAGTCAGGGACTAAAAGATGCAAAGCTGTGACCTAAATTTGATCACTTAAAAAAAACATAATGCTGATCATGTAGACTCTTCTTGTTCTGGGAGGTAGTGTGGTTCAGGCCTATATCTACTAGCCATTTGACATTGGCAATGGTGTTGGTGATGCTTATTTCTTTCAGTTTTGCTGAGCCCCACCATTGAAGTTACACCTTTTGAAATGTGCTGGTTTGTGTATGTATAAGACATCGCATTTACATTGATAGTGAATGGTCTCTGTTTGGTACTTTTGACATTGTAACTATCTCTTGGTGGTTAGTTACCGAATGTTTTTCAGATAAGTCGCCATCTTCCATGCGAACTACAGGTGATTGTGTCAATCTGCTGTTAACCAAAGCAATTTTCTGCATACCTTGGTTATAATGAGTTGTTATTTTAGTTACTGTTGCCTTCATCCAGCTCAAACTATTCTGGCCATTTCCATCTGACCGCTGGTAGATTTTGCCCAGAGTACTACCGCTTAACATGGATGGAAAAATTCCAGTGAAACAACAGTTTGTGAAATACATGGACCAGTCAGTCTGGCATCAACAATCATTGCCACATTCAGTCACCTAAATCAACTTTCTTTCCCACTCTAATGCTTGATTAATTTGAACTTCAGCAGTCCTGACCGTGTTTAGTGTATATGCATATACAATCTATAGCTGTCATAGAAGCAGCATCAGCTGCTAATGTCGTGGGAGAAGTGGGTTTATTAATATGGATTCATTGTCAGAGTAACCAAATTAGTGGTAAACTGTAGGGAAAAACTGGCAAAGGGGATGGGAGAATAACTTGATTTATGTAGAAACATGTTCATTAAAGTGCTGAAGTCTTCTTCTGCCATGGTGAAGTCTGCCAACCATGGTGTACATTGCTCCTTAATGACACTGTCATGAATGAGTTTTTTTGTCATTCATCATTCGTAATCAGTGCCAGACAAATTACCGCAGGTTGTGTAATCAGTGTTTAATAAATGCAGCAAAAGTGTCACTAACAAGGTTTTAATGAATACTGTAAACACAATTTTTTGTTAGAGTAGTAGCAACTGTATGTTTCTTTCAGTTGAAAGACAAGGAAGAGGAAAGGTAAACAAGAAAATTGCTCTATTCTGTTTGTCTCTATTCGACTAAAACAACCAAAAGACCTGTCGATTTATAGCCCCATCCAAGCTCTTAATGACTCACAACACCAGCCTCCAGCAATTGAGACGGCTCATCAGTTTAATTACTTTACAACTTGGGTCCACCCCTTTCTGTCTGAAACCTGGCACTGGAAGCATTGCCCTGCTCTTGTTAGTATTCCAGAAGAAATTCACTTTTGCACTGCAGTTTACAATGCTACATTTAAAATGTGACTAAGGCTTAAGAAGCAAAAAGGCTGAATGGAAGACAGTGCCAACAAATTAATTCACTATGTATTCGTATTCAATTTAAAATGCATAGCAGCTGAATGGAAAAGTAAAGTACAAATACTATCGGACCATTTCTTGATTGCTCCAGTTGTGGTTGTCATTACAGTGAACCGATTTCCTGATTTGATGTTAGTCTTTCGTGAATTCTGTGTTTTCGTTAAATTACTTGGACACATCACAAGTCACATTGTTAGAAAATAAACATATAGAAGTGATGACTATTACCTTTAACATTCTTAATGAGCATTTTAAGCACCGAAATGCTTTATAAAAACTTATATTATCTATTTTTGTTGATGATACGCTGTACTGGTCCGTCGTGGTGAAGAGAGAGCTGAGTGTAAGAGCGAAGCTGTCAATTTTCCGGTCGATCTACGTCCCTACACTCACCTATGGTCACAAGCTGCAGCTAGTGACCGAAACAACAAAATTACGGATACAAGTGGCAGAAATGAGCTTCCTCCAAAGGGTGGCTGGCCTCTCCCTTAGAGATGGGGTGAGGAGTTTGGCTATCTGGGAGGGGCTCAGAGTAGAGCTGCTGCTCCTCCACATCGAAAGGAGTTAGTTGAGCTGGTTCGGGCATCTGACCAGGAAGCCTCCTGGGTGAGGTGTTTCGGGGAGGCCCTGGAGCAGGCCCAAGACACGCTGGAGAGATTATATCTCGCGATTGACCTGGGAACACCTTGGTGTTTCTGCGGACAAGGAGGTGGCCAGGGAGAAGGAGGTCTGAGCTTCTCTGCTGAGGCTGCTGCCCCCGCAGCCCGGCCCCGGATAAGCAGAAGAAGATGGATGGATGAGTGGAAGGTTTTTATTTCATTTCATTTGTAGGCAGTTTGAAGGTAGATGTATATAGTTTCTCGCTCTCTCTTGATTCACAAACCAAAATATGAATGTGTTGAGTATAAAACATGGAAAATGAGAAGGCTTAATAACCGCATGCAACGCCTAAATGAAGGCTTGAATCTACCATTACTAGTGTAGTGCAAGTGTACTACCATCTGCTTACCATGCAGCCAGATGAGTCTAACTGTCGATCAGACACACACTTGTAATTCTTTTTGCAGCCACCATTATCTTTAGAGCAGTCACGGGCAGGCCCAAAAGATGCCAGCAGATCCTCTACTGTTTCAAAGTATGTGGACATCATGGCCTCTTCCCTGAAATTGAAGAAAGTAAGAGTTACAAGAAGAAAGTTCAGTTATCTTTGCGTATGTTTTAAGTATGGTGGTGATTCCAGAATTGATTTCAAAATCCTGCTCCTCAAATACAAGGTCTTAAATAATCAGGCCTATCTTATCTTAATGGCCTTGTAGTACCATATCACCCCGTTAGAGCACTTCGCTCTCGCACTGCAGGATTACATATAAGTAAAATAGGAGCAAGAGCCTTCCATTTTCAGGCCCCCATTCTATGAACCCACCTTCCCATTTGGATTCGGGAGACAGACACTCGCTCTACTTTTAAGATTAGGCTTAAAACTTTCCTTTTTGCTAAAGCATATAGTTAGGGCTTGACCAGGTGACCGTGAATCCTACCTTAGCTATGCTGCAATAGGTGTAGGCTGCAGGGGGATTCCCATGATGCATTGAGTTTTTTCCTTTTAGTCACCTTTCTCACTCACTATGTGTTAACAGACCTCTCTGCATTGATTCATACTTGTTATTAATCTATGTCTCTCTTCCACAGAATTTCTTTTATCCTGTTTTCCTTCTCTCACCCCAACTGGTTGCAGCAGATGGCCGCCCCTCCCTGAGCCTGGTTCTGAGGGAGGTTTCTTACTGTTAAAAGGGATTTTTTCTTTCCCACTGTCACCAAAGTGCTTGCAAATAGGGGGTCATTTGATTACTGGGTTTTTTCTCTGTATGTATTATTGTATGGTCTACCTTACAATATAAAGCTCCTTGAGGGGACTGTTGTTGTGATTTCGCGCTATATAAATAAAATTGAATTGAAAATTGAACTGGAAAGCAGTCTTTCATAACCTTGCTGTGCCTTTTGAAACTGAGTATGCAAAATGAGGTTACTAGACATGACCGTTTATTTTTCATTAAGAGTACTGAAAATTACTAAAGTTGGATGTCATGGTTTGGTACTGAGAAACCAAACCAATAATCTTTTTTTTGACATTTGCACAGGGAAGATGTGATACAAAGACTAAGTTTGAATTCCGCAAAGTGGTCACATTGTTATTAAATCTCAACAATACATATCGTACATCACAATTTGAATTTGCATTTGACTATGTCTTGTTTGTCAGTAAGAAAGCCCAGAACTAATTCAGAACCAAAGAAAATCTATGTGGTGAGGTGTAAGTGTGAGAAAAGCATTATGAACTCAAAGAGTAGCAAAGAAAACACGAGTTCAATTGAAGAGTTCTTTTAAAACACGCTCTCTTTTTTGTTCTTCCTTTTTGTACTTTACACACTTTATATTAAGTCCTTTTATAAAAATATACTTCTCTCCTGTTTTTCTACAATCAACTATAAATGCCATTATTGCAAAATGGAAGCATTTAGGAACCACAAAAACTCAACCACACAGTGTCATTATATGTCAAACATGTAGTGGTGCTAAAGATCTAAAAGATGGCCACAGTAAGCAAGTTTTATATATATATATACATATGTGTGTGTGTGCGTGTGTGTGTGCGTGCATGTGTGTGTGTCGCTGACCGTACTGTGATCATTTCCAATGCCAAATCATGGCACACCAAAGCTGTAAGCTCATTGCTCTGTTCAATTTAGTATGCTCTACCATGCCTATATGCTTTATGTCTTTATGTTTACTATCAGAGGAAAAGAAGGGGTAAGCAAACCCTATGTTCTTGTTTGAAAAGAAACAAAGCACTATCTCTTGCAATGGGACCACAGGGACCACAGTGTGTTGTGAGGGTGACTTGACTTTAGAAACAGTAACACGATTTTGAATGATAGGAAGGCAGATGACTTGCTGTAGGTGGAGGGTTGTGAAGTAATGTCAGTGTGAGCCTTTGTCTATGTCTTTGCATGTGTATTTAGGCACCACTGAATCTGTAACTGATACACTGATTTTACTGTTCATTTAATTAAAATCTTTAAAGTAGGTATAAACCACCCAAAAATAATTTATCTCTTGGTAGTGATAGTGAAACATTTATGGGAAAAATACTACATTTGACCTTGACAACTTTAAGAGAAAAATAAATGTAAAGCCTAAAAAAATCTATAAATGTTCCATGAAAAGCATCTTATTGATGTAAGCAAGAATTTATGGACAATATATTAGACACAGTATATCTATCATTGAGGCAATATGATTTCTTTTTCATAGTGTCTGCTGTCAAGGTATGGAATGCTGTTTAACCCCGTAACTCTTTTGATTTAGGGATTATTTAGCCTTATTTATTGTTTTCAAGTTAGTTTCACTGTAGGCAACATATTGAAAATAATTGGCACATTTTTCTTGTGGTGTAGTTTTATGGTTCACTGACTGACACATTGGGACTGTCTACTTTGCAAATTTAAAATTTTTCTGACATAGTGTGGCAGCAGCAAATGGCTCACTGTCCTCGCTGTCACGCATTCTGAATGTTAAATACAATCCTCTACCAAAATTGCTCTAATAAGAAACCTGTTTTATCTAAACAGTTTTATCTGTTGAATCAGGAGTTTATTTTAATGATTTATTTTTTATTTATTTTATATATGTCATATCTACTTTTAAGGTATCCTTCCAGCTACATACTGATCATTTTATTAATGTCACGATCCTGGGTCTTTTGACCCAGCGTTTTGAGTTTTAGTTTATTTTGATGTTTATGGGTTGTGTTCAAGTTCATTAGGTTACCTAAGTTCATTTGTTTATTAGATTCCCCTCGTGTTTCCAACCCCTGTGTTAAGTCTCCCTTGTCCTTTATGCGTTTTCATGTCTGCGTGTCTTTTGCTGTCAAGTTCATGTAGTCATGTCTGCTTTCCATTCTGTTTCCTACTTTATTTTGAAGGTCTGTGTCCTATGTCAGTGTAGTCAGCTTTGCTTCCTTTGTCTTGTTATGTCAGATTAGTGTCAGCTTGTTCTCCATGTGTTTCCACTTCCCCTATTCACCCTTGTGTGTATTTAGTCTGTGAGTTTCTGTTCATTCCTTGCCAGGTCATCTGTTGTCAACGTCCTGTTCTCTATGCCATGTCCCCAGGTTCCATGTCCAGGTTTTTCATGTTGTTTGTTTAGTTAAGTTTGTTAGTTAGGTTAATGTTAGTTTTATTTCAGTTTTGCCTTGCCTTTTGTTTTTTACTTCTTTTGCAGCCTTAATAAACGGCTCGTTTTTGTCATACTCAAGTTTTGTTTCGTCCCTTCGCGTGTTGCTCTTGGGTCCACCTCCTCACTCCATACAGTCAG
>VUQR01013410.1:8187-35353 GCA_015108515.1 Hemichromis elongatus | reverse complement strand
GTAGAGGATCAGTAGGGGGCCCATTGTCCCTTTACGAGGGACACTCCCACAAGGCTTAAATATGGGACTCTCCACCATTTGACCCTAGAACTGAAGAAGCTTCTCGGATGAGAGGTGAAACGTCTTCAAGCAACCTAAAGAAGTCCAGACGCCTTTTCCTTACAGCTCCTTAGACTATGCTACTATTAGGTACAGGAAGGGAGGGGGTGAGTGAGTGAGTGATTTGCTTATGCTACGATTCAGCACAGCAAGCGAGAGGGTTAGTGAGTCCTGAGTGATTCACTTATGCTATGATTCAGCACAGGAAGGGAGGGGGTGCGTAGCTCAACTGTGCTGTTAGCATGTTAGCTGAGCGATGCTACTGTGACCCGAGGAGCTATTGTCTTGATGTGAGGTTTCCAGTTTAGAGCAGAAATGTTTTTGTTAAGAAACTGGCTGTTGTTTTCTTTCCCCACAATTTTAATTATAAGCTAGATATATTTCTACTAATGGAATTAGTTTGCTAACAGCAACTGGGATGAGTCAATGAGTTAGTTGCGCTTGTGAATCATGATTCACGAGTCAGTAAAGTGATTCTCGAGTATTGAACGATTCGTTCACGATTCGAACATCACTACACGGAGTCAAGTACTTCTGAGGCCTTGTTTTTCACAGGAGCTACACTATCTAGACTCGTATGTAGCGAGGAGGTAAAACTATTAACAAGATAATTGACCTCTGCTGACTGCTCTGCTCTGTGTTGGTCCAGGGAGTTGATGATGATAGCAGTGGGTGGATTAAATTCTTAAACTTAGTTACAGCGCTTTCAGAAAGACATCTACTGTGATAAATTCTGCTCCCCACTGCTGTGTAATCAATTATTGTAAATGTAAATGTTATCAATTACAAAGCTAATACTCTATTGATAATGCTGATAATAATCCTCTCTGTATGTAACAATAATTGTTTGTTATTTGCATACATTTCCAATGTACACAAAGTAATGACAATTCACAGATATGTTACCCTCCAACTTTTTCATTTGTAACCCATAACTAACAGTGTTGCCTTAGCATTTAGCCTCTGACAGCTCTCACAAACTACCAAAACTCATTTCTAAAGAGAGGTAGTCGTGTATCAGACATGCCTGAGGCTCTGGATTAATCTGTTGTTGTGGCTCCATGTCCATGCAGTGCTATATTAACAAAATGAAAAGACTGCTGATAAATTACAGGGGTATGTAACTGTGTTAACATATGAGAAGCATGGTCTCTATTTAAAGCATGAAGCTAACAGCACCACTTTTGTTTTTTATGCATGTTTTATATAAGGTTTCCTTTAATTTTTTACTACCAACGCAACCAGGAAATACACTGTAGTTTACTGTATTCTTTTCTATTACAGTGGAACTTAAGGCAACTGGATATTTTAACTGGTTATAACTGGTTCTCTATGATCTGCAACAAATCAACTAGTATCAGTATTAGTTACCAGGAAGTGCCATCACCTTGAGTGAAAATGATTTCCTGTGAGTTAGGCTGATTATATTCCAGTGATACATTATATCTAAATGATCTGTCCCACTGCGCATCCCCCTGGCCCCGTCCCACCACTCAAATTTGCAGATGAGTGTGGGAGGAAGTGAAGTGCTCTCTGCCTGTCTGCCTATAGGGCCATCCACAGGATCCTGATGCCAGAGAGGCTTGGATGAAGAGATTCAAGTGTGTATATCGAAAGCCCAATAGAGACAGATGGAGGACAGGGACATTTAGACAAGCCCCTCTCATATTGCTTTGAAAACATGTAAGGTATTCTTCTGCCTGTCACCGCCTGGGGCATAAATTACTGCCTACCCAAAAGAAATACCATGCACAACCTAAGAGAGATAAATGGTTTTCATGCTGCTGGCATGGAACGCTGGCTTCTTGTGTACGTCAGTGATATTAGCTGAATGTTACTAGGAATGTGTCCCCCTCAGACATTGGTTGAAAATGTATCAACGATGCAATGTATCAAATGAAAATGTATGAACATGTATCAAATGCCTGCTTGTGTGTTTAATTATTTAACATTTCTTATAGATTTTTCAGATCATCTATAAAAACTTACCACCTGAGGATTCCTAAATCAACCCATAATTCACCAGGAATTGAGCCTAAATGCTTGTTGATGTAAATGAGGCTTTTCAAGTGATGTGGCTTAGCATGGTGTTTTGTGATGGGGACAAGCCTGATGAGCATTATGGTGATGAATCAGAGCAGGGATACAGTCATCATTTAGAAGACCTTTAAACTGGTACACTTGATCATGATCTAGCTGTATCGCTGTCTAATATAATGTTTTGACAATGCTTGACCTTGTAGTTGCTTCTTAGATAAAACAACTCCACAAATCAACAACCTCTGCCCTTTTTGCTTATGCAGTCAATTTAAGAGTGTAACCATCAAGACAGTGAAGTGTCAGTTTCCTAATCTCCTTTACTGCAGAGATTAGTCATGATGGGATGTTATTGCTGGCAGGGCCGCATGCATTTTTTTGCATAGAGCCAAGGAATAATTTTCATCTTAACCTCAAGGAACCCGTTTAGTCAAGGAGCAATGATTCATCAACAACTTAAGGACATGATCTCTGGACTTTAAACAACTAGTGTATAAGCAATTTATCAGGTGCATGGTCTTTACGATGCATAGATGAAATGACCATAATTAATCTAGGTAAGGAGCATCTCCTTGTTCTACAGGTTAATGTGGTTTGTGTTTAATTGATTTGGGCTTGATGAAAAACTACGTAGAAATGTTATGTCACCCAACCACTATAAAGAATTAGGGCTGTTGCAACTAATGTGTTAGTGATTAAAGTGCCTTTTTCCCCCTATTCCACCTTTTTTAGATTTCTCTCAGGAAGCCTCTTGATCATACAGCCATGTCTTGAACAGAAGCAAGGTAACAACTATAGTGGTATCAGCAGACTGGCTTTCACATGCTTGCAGTTTGGGGAACATTTAAAATATAATTTTTCTTCAAACAGTTAAACCTTGTTTTTTATTTATGACACGTCATATATAGGTTGGTTTTGATGATAGATTTGCAATATAATTTTCATTTAAAGAATCCACAGTTTCCATAACAAAAGTTGGCATATTGGGTCTGAAGTGAGTCAGGAGCATGTGTTTAGACTTTTAATAATGAGTTCTCTTTGACATCCTGAGGTGCCAGAAAGAGGACATTTGGTGAGAGAGACCTGAAATGTGACGTGTGCCGCTGTGTTCTCATACAGAGTAAGGTAGGTTCAATCAATAGAATCTCATCACACCTTTCTTCCTTTTTTCTCCAGATTTCACTACATATATCTCTGTTCTCTTCTCCAAAGTGAAATTCAAATTGAACGGTTGGTGATTTGATATTGTGGATGGAATCCAGTCCACTCTGTAGTAACGCAAGTGCAAGGCGCTCATGAAGGTCCCGCAGTGCAGAAAGTGTTACAGAGACGCATAAGAAGATGGCCTTGATAGAAGGATTGGCTAAATTTAGATCAGGTATGGTTTTAAATATTTCCTCAAGTTCACACATCAAATATGTTTCTCCATCTTTGCACAGACTTGTGACAAACATTTCCAGGGTCTGTGTGCACTGAGCAAGGCTCCATTCCTGAATGACCCTTTGTCCTTTGTTACACAGTCACTGCTTTAGCAAACAAATGGATGGCTGAATGCATCTGACGTGAAAAATATCTCTGTTCTTACAAACTGTAAAATCTATAAAGCTGCTCTTTGTGGTCAGCCACCTGTAAATAAACCATTCAGAAGTAAACTGTAACATATTAGAACTACAGTCATTTATACTCACATGCCACTTATTGATTTTTTTCACCTTTTTATTTAATTCTCTTTCCATAATAAAAACACTTTTCTCCAGTGTCTTTCCTTTTGTTATCTTTAAGTGATAAAATAATGTTTTTAAGCTGTGCGGAACATTTTACTCTTTGTATTATACATCTGAGCTGCATGTTATGTCAGTTCTACATCATTATGTTCAGGATTTCCTGTAGGGACAATGCCCATTCACCCACTAGGAAAAATGAGATTAATGATTTATTTCTTATGCACTGCTGGACCTTCTTTTTTTGGTATCAGCAGTCCCGAAATCCACCTCTGACTAGTCATACTATGCAAGGTCATTAGTGGAGAGGGAGACAGTCCACAGGGGCATCTAGGTGGGTACTGGACATGATCCAGCAATAGAACACACAGGGAATGACAGAGCACAAGAGAGAAAGTAAAAAAAAAAGAGTCGCTAAGAGTGAGAGAGAGGTGGGAGGAGGAGATGAAGCGTAAGAGAGGTAGATAGCAGAGAGTGGGTGGAGAGGAGGGAGTGGATGGTCTGGGAGAGAGTGATAGAAAAAGAAATGAGAGCTAGGAAGAAGAGAAGGTCTGCTATCTAGGGAGAGTGGCAGTTTGGGAACTGCCTTTTCTGCAATGCAGCCATCAAGTTCTAATGACCTAGTGCTCTGCCAGAAAGGGCAGAATGTGTGCGAAAATGCAGGAGAGCAAAGGCATCCACCTGGATAATTACTGACATGTGAAGTAAACAGAGCAGGGTGACCACAGGTCTCACACAAAAATAGAATGAGCTAAATGATGCATGCCATAGTCATATTGTTTTTGTTAAGTGTAACATTAAAATAATGTGATGTGTGATACAGGTCCATCAAAAACGAGAAGCTCATATGTCATTAATTAATATTTTGGCCATATGTTAATTATCAAGATGCAATTTTAAACATTACAGTGGATATTATTTAGGATACCACATTGAAAACATGTACCATTTGATTTAGATCAACCCTGAAGAATCGAAAGAACCAACCAAAGTGCAGCAAGTGTTAGAACCTAACAAATTCAGAAAATGCGTGTTTATAAGAAGGATACATGCAACTTTCCTGACTAGCATATAAAAAAAGACACGTTGGATAACAATAAAAAAAATAAATATGGAAGCTCAAAGTAATGTCAAGACCAAAAGGTTTTTTTAGTCTTTGTGCAACTGAGATGAATAAACGCTGAAACTTCCTCTTGAACTTTTTTGACCATTGAAGGCATTGCAATAGAAACTGAGTGGAATTTTGAATAAGAATGATGTGGTTGTTAAAAATGCTTCTCTGATACACAGTACTAATACAGTCTGATAGTTAGTATGGTGTATGTATTTTGATACCATATCGTAACGCAGGCAGGTTATAACAAAGTTAGAGTATTATAGTCAGTATTACTGAATCCATTTTTTCAAAAAGCTCATTCAATATGAGACACATTCTGAACCATATGGACTCTGACAGTTGGGGTGGAAAGGTGATTTGTATAGCAATCATAAGTTGGAGCTTTAAATCTACTAACAGGGTGTTCGGGTGCTTCTTTTCACACCATGTCAGCATTTCAGATTGGCAGCCTATCTCTATTCTCAGGTAATTAAAGGCGTTGACCTGCTCCATCACCAGGCCTTTGAAACTCAGGGACTTTGAAGACTTGGCCGGGGCATTTCATCTTCACTTTTTTCCCACAGCAGAGCTCACTGGCCGTGTAGGATCTGAGATACAAGGAAATGCTTTGGGTGTCAGGATGTCCACATACTGTCCAGTTGAAACACAGCTATGAAGCTCTGTCTAGACTGACTACACTGCTGTATTAACAAATGCTGGGGGGTTATCGAGTGAGAACATGAAATATAAATAAGGAAGTCCAGTTTGGATAATATATCAAGTTTAAAGGCAAAAGGAATGAAGAGAATAAATAAAAGAAATAAAGTTAAAACACAGGCATCAATATCGCTGCCAGTGAGTAGAAAATGATTGCGCCTTTGTCCTGTGATAATATTGGTATATCGATTTCTGTCTTTGTTATGCTCTGCTGAATGTCAGTTGTTGGGCCTTTTATGGCATGTCTAACAACCATGAGTGACTGGCTTAACTTTTAATGAATAATTAAACTGACATTGCAAACATGGACCTCAGGGAATGGGGTAGTGTTGGAGCCAGAGTATATACCACATATTGGCTTTTCTTTCTTTTTTTCTTTTTTTTTGATTGACAGACAGCCAACACACATCAAACTAAACCTCCGTAGCTATAGAAGACCAGCAGATCTTTTAAATTACATGTCGCCCAAAGTTCTGGAAAGTTTTATAAACTTCAGTACAACATTGATTTTATAGTTATTGCTCTCTCCTAATATACCACCTCATTTACTTTTACCGCATTTTATCACTTTATATTTCTACATACAAGTCAGTTATATTCCATTTAAAGTGAAGCACTTGCCTGCAAACACTGAGTGCATGCACGGGCAAGGTGCTGCTCACCTGGTAACACAAGGGAGCCATTGTGGAATATAGAGTAGATTTTAATTATGCTGGTGTTCTAGTTTTCACTTGGACAGAGAGCCATTAATTCAGAGAGACAATCATGCCCTGGCCTTGTAAGCGTCCCAAGAGATAAAGGCACATTGCTTTGACAATGTCAGCTTTGCAATAAAAGATCTCATGCAACATATTCAGTGAGGGGAGATACAGTGGTGTTATTTAGTCTGGCAATTGGCACATAATATAATCCACACAATCATTCCAACAAGTATTTTCTGTCTAAATGAACCAGATCACTATTATTGATATAATACATAAGAAAGACAAACAGCATGATACTGTACTCTTGTTTCTCATTGTGTAACTTCAAACAAACACTTCAGACCATGACAATAGTAATTGTGATTTTTTTTCTTTTTTTCTTTTTTTTACAGACACAACAACAGGATCAGTTTTTAACAGTATTTGGTGAATAGTTTGTTCTATCATCAACATCTGAAATACATCATTTGCTCTGTATTAAACAATGTGTGTCAATGTTTAAATTTGTTTTTGACTTCCTAGTAAAAGATAACTGTGTATTTCTAGGATAGATAGTATCATTGAATATAGAAAATATGGCAACATTTGCCAAATTTGCTGGGGCATTTTAGTAGTGGTCAGTGTGTAATGGAACGGCATGTAACAAAATTATTCTTCTGCCACAAGAGAAAATGCTGCTAATAATCTAAGGTGGTATTTGACAAAGATAACTCCTGGCAAAACCTGTCTGGAGATGCAATCTACAGACTGTAGAAGTTTAGATTTATATATATATATGTTTTTTTTGTTTTTTTTTTCATTTCGTTTATTAATAAAAATAAGATTTGGAAACTCTAAACTAAATTTCCCATAGGTGTGAATGCAAGAGTGAACGTGAGTGTGAATATTTGTCTGTGTCTACATGTTAGCCCTGCGACAGAGTGGCGACCTGTCCAGGGTTGACCCCGCCTCTCACCGTAAGACAGCTGGGATAGGGTCCAGCACGACTCGCCACCCCGAAAAGGATAAGCAGAAGCGAATGGATTTAAGTACATTTTTAAAGTACTTAAAATGTAGTTTTGCATAAATATAAAGACTCACTGTACAAGTATTATGAGATATATTCATTCTACACTGTACGATTAGATATGCTCATTCGATATTGTACATGTGACAATGACATGTGTTAGACATCAGATTACGTTCTACTTTGTAGGAATAGGGAATGTCCTAGCAGAAACACATACGGCCCACACTGAAATTCTTTAAGCTGAAGTGGAAAAGGAAAGAGTTTATGAAAATCTATAACATACCACTCCATTTGAGAAAAAGCTGTGTTGGTCACAGTAGAAAAGATAAAAACATTTTTATGGACTGCTTTATGATGTGTCAGTGTATTTTTTTTCTTACTTTATTGAGGTTACAACAAGGAATGACATTTGCTGCTGTCGCTGCTTTCTAAAAAGAATGCTATACAGAGCTATCTGATAAACCTCCAGACTGAGGTTTATCTTTACCTTTGCAGCACAACATGTGTTATTTTTAATGTAATGGTATTTTATGTTTTAGCCTACAAAGACAAGCACAGCCTTTTGTTTACCAGTCAGAACCTAGCCACATACCACATTAAATGTAGATGAATATATCTGCATTGAAAAACAGTGCAGCCATATGTCCTCCTTTTTGTTTGTTGATATAGTCATTTGCATGTTGACATACAGAAATTTTTTTTGTTTTTTTTTAAAAAAAAACAACTTTGTTTTTTGATAATATTTGTTTTTCACTTTTAATGCATTGCAAATTTTATATTTAAATATAAAATAGACATGAAAAAAATTATCTTGTTTTTTCAAGACTATGCTGAAATATCAAAAGTACAAATAAATAAGGTCAAACAATAATTTAAAAAAAGATTTAGAAAAAAGGTATAAAACCCGTATTTTATATTTTCATTCTAAGACTAGAAGCAGCAAAAAGTCTATTTCAGATACCCTAAAGATATCCATACTATTTTGGGTTACTCTGTCATTCAGCATGCTCTAGGGAGAAAGTGGTCTGAATCAATTAGACTCCTCCCTGCAGCCTTTTCTACCATGTCCTGCTGTGGGCTCTGGAATGCAGTAACTCACAGCCATATGCTAATCAGACTCCCATATGTTGCCTGTGAGACTATCAAAGAGCCCTGAGGACCCAGAGGACAGAGACTGGGGTGGGTGGTGCTGGATAAGAGGCAAGTTGTTGCCCTGTGCATGTCTTTGGGTCGCAGCATGAAGAGAGAGACAGGCAGTGACTGGGACAGTCTGGCTTGCAGTGTTCTGCCAGATGGAGAGATTGCCTGCAGACATTCGCACTTAGTGGGAGACTAGTGCATACATACTGGTGCCAGGGAGCATCCAAAATAATCTCCCCTTTGCTCAGCGTTCTTTTGACTTTAAAAATAGCTTTAAACATGGCTGGAGCTTTTTATGGATGACTGAAATTGAACTTACACGCTCAATAATTTCAGTGGTTATATAAAATTATTCAGAATTTCTACAGTATACTAAAACATGTACTTCAGAGAGATCATGAAGTACACAATGCCTTGTGTTGAGATTTCTAGGTTTGAAATTTTCTATCATATTACTGTCTGAGTGTTTCATTGTGGTATTACCTCATCAAACCCGTGATTGTTCCACCACCTGCTGTGTTCAAGACTAACATATATTAAAATAACTTGATGCTCAATCATCCAGGTAAGAAAACCCAAATGTTGATTCTGTTTGTCTGAACGTTTCGTCACAAATCCAAGTGACTTCTTCAGTCTCAGCTGACTGCAGGTTTCTTCAACCTTATAAACAGTACCGTGGCACAATGACTGAAACCAGCCCATTGAGGAACAATGGGCTGTGAGATCAGTTTCTTGATCATTAATATGCTAATTGTCATGATCATTGATCCACAACAACTGATCTAAGACCACAGATCAATGCTCAGTGAACAACAATCAAAGACCACTGATCAGTGGCCATGAGTACCATTCACAGAGAGTTGGGGAATGGCTGCAATTGCAGCATTGCAAGATGGTGAAAGATGTACCCTTAGGCCCCCTCCTCGATTCAGAGATGGTCTTTCCGTCTTTATGTAAATGGGCTTCTTGACTCCCCACTCAAATCAGCGTTCCTCCCTGTCTAGGATGTGTACATCCTCATCATTGAACAAGTGTCCACTGGCCTGTACGTGTAAACAGACTGCAGAGTCCTGACCTGTTTCAAAGCCGCAGAGGAGCAGTGTTTAGAGAAAATGCTTCTCAACTGTTCCGATACTCCTGAAACATAAGGGAGGCACTAGAGGTTTTCACTGAGGCAGCAGTTGTCCTTCTTCTCTCCATGATCGCTTGGAGCTTTCTTAAGGCGCCATCCCAGCTTTGACAAATGTCCAGCTGGGATAACCACATTTACTCAGGGCCTTCTTGATATGATGTTCTTCTTCTGTCCTGGTCGCTGTGTCTGTGGGGACAGTGTTCGCTCTGTGTTGGAGCGTCCTGGTGACACCCAGTTTTGTGACAATTAACATGTTAATGATAAAAAAAAAAAACTGACCTTACAGCCCATTGTTCGTCAGTGGTTCTAGTTCCAGTCATTATGCAAATATACTGTTTATAAGGGTGGGGAAACCTGCATTCAGCTCAGACTGAAGAAGTCACTTGGATGAGTGATGAAATGTTTCTCCTACTAAATACGCTACGTCCAGATGAACAGAATCAACTTTTCGGGATATATGATAATACACATATAACCTTAGGTGACGAACCACAAATGGAGAGGACACCAGGGTGAAGAAAAAAGTGTCAAAAAAACATGAAACTGTGAGCTGCATTTGGAGCTGGTGAGTGCAGTTGAGCTTTAGAGTACATTAAGACTCTGTAGACTGCCTGGAGGCAGGGCTACAGACCTGACAGCAGAGGAGCACATGGGGTCGCTGAATACTCTGCTGCTTTGGTCATAAGCTGTGCCCCACATGCTGTCAACATCTCAGGACTGAAACGTCCTTCATTCGAGACACATAAGCATGCCTCCCTCAGTCCACAACTAAAAATATCCAGAAAAGCTCTTAAAGTGGGCGATTCTGACTTGCAGCAAAAATAAAAAATAACAACTTAACTATAACAAATGGCGTTTGTTTCTTAAGGCTGCATTGTTTTTGATATATAAAAAAATATATCTTTTTGAATATTTTATGTAAATTTTTATCACGTATTGAATTTTAAGATGGTCCTCTTGGATATATGCTTACTGTTCATCCAAGATACTTTCTCACTTTGGGTTTCCCATGGGGAAAATTCATCTTACTCCTTATTTTAGTCCAACCTAATAATCTGCCTATGTGCCCTTTACTTTGAATTCATTCTCTGTCGCGGTCCTTTTCAGACAGTTGTGCTGTCCACCACCATCTTAGAGATTCTGGAGGTTCTAGCCAATGTCTCATACCTTCATGTTGGATTCAAGTCTATAATGTTGCTCCTCATTGGAATCTAATCGGAATCGTTGCATGGTGACTTTTTTTTGCATAAACTTTGCTCTTTTCTTTCAAATAACCTCTCCTTATTGAAACAATGCTCAATGGGTATTTTTTGTGTCAAGTTTATAATAAATAAAGTGTTTCCACAGGTTTGTTTGGCCTGTGCGTAGGTGTGTGGGCTGAGGAAGAAGCAATGACACCTCCACCCAAAAGCAGAGCTCTGCCTACCCAACCCAACCTAGACCTCAGAGATGAAAACAGATTTAAAAATGAACAGAAAACCCCACAAGCAAACAATGAAACAAATGTGTAATGGCAGTATCAGTAAACCCTAAACCAAAGACAGAATCTTTGCAGAAGTTGGTTTCCTCATCAACAATTATTCTGAGCCTATCAGTCTTTTTTGGTTGTTTTCTTTGATTTCATTTTTGAGTCATTTATCAGACAGTATCAGACAACACAGGTGATGACAAATGTGTGCGCCTAGATTGATCTTGGAAGAGATCAGAGCAAGGTCAGGCTGCCCAAACTTACAGCCCTCTCATATTGTCAAAATGGGTCACGGGATATATGAGTACCAGTGTTTTCAAAAACAGCCAGCAAACTACAAGTGCATTTGGAAAGCCATGGCATGTTGAGATTTTCATTGAATATATTGTAAACTAGTACAAAGAGATCTAAGGTTCACCACTATTCAACATCAAGACAGGCTGAACTGTTGCTCCTATGATTGATGCCACTGATGGTCAGTATTTTGGATAACCTTGATAAGGAAGTGACCCAGAATTTAGATTGTATTACATTAAACTATATCTTCACAACAGAAGTGTTCAGAGGGGATTTAACATCTAGAGACATCAAGTCCTGCTTCAGTGGGCTGGAGAGGCTGTCGTGTTAATACATATATTCCATATCTAATTTCAGATCCCTTCTACGGGATCCCTGTGAGACACAATACAGTGTATTATTCTCTGTAATAAATCAAGCATGGGTACCTGAGAGTGTTTCATCTTAAGCCAAGAAAATGCCAAACAATATTTTTTAGTCTAATTGGATGAAAGAGTGTCTTCACAGTAGTCTGTTGTGCTTTGAGCTCTGAGTCTCTGACTGCCATTAATCAGAACCAAATGATCTTTGCTGAAGCTGCGATAGACCAAGACTTAATGAAATATAAAAGAAAAGTGTTACAATTTCAACTGTATGTAGCTTAAAGGAAAGACAACAAAAGGTTTATATCATTAGTTTCAATAATGCCTTTATCTTCCAGGATGTCCTGCATATTATATATGTATTATCATACTGAATGTCATAATGCTTAAATCTTGTCACCATAAAGTTTCTCTAATATTTATAACATCGCTGCAGAGATAATCAAATGTGATTATAAAGATTTAAAGAACTTACAGAAAACAAAAACAAAGGTATATAGATAATAATTATCTACAATGTTTCCAGTGTAAGTGTTTTTGGTCCAAGCTAGTGATGTAGTATGACAGTACTCTATATACTGTAGCCTCTGCACTCCAGCTGATGACATGTGTTGCATAATACATTTTACAGAGATTCACTTAAACTCAACACCAGGATGAGGTCAACTCAGGGGAAAGTTAAAAATGCTTAGGGGGCAAATCTTTTCATGTGGCCAAACAGCAGTATATCGACCTAGTAGGTCCATTTGCTGTATATATCTTCCTATACAGTGGTGCTATGACATGCAAACAGTTCTCTACTGTTTGTGTGCTTTGTATGCATAATGTGGTATTTAGGGCAGGCTGCCACCAGATAATCAAACAAATAGATCAAAATTTCTGACCATTTTTTCCTTTCATCACAAACTTTCCGTTTCAAAAAAGTATAAGTAGTAAACTACATATAACCTGAGTCCTAATGCAGTTTAGGAAATCTACTCTTGAAACGCAGGTAATACAGCAAACATAGGTATCCCAATCAAATGGATAGACATGTTCATGGAAAATTTAACTCCAGTTAATTTGAATTGAAAATACTGATCATGAATTACATTTTAACACATCAAACTGGCATGCACCGAAAATGTTTTTTCCACCTACTGTTTTTGTGTCTGATCATATTTATCAGCCACTTTCAGCCAAAATTACAGATACATATTAATTATATGTTTATATTGTTTTCTACTCTGCAGAAAAAAAAACCCCTTAATGTTTAGAGTTGCACAACACAGCATGGGTTATCATTTGTTGAGTGGGTAATTGTACATTTGGCTATTTGTACTTATAACATCACTGTCATACCAGTAATTACAGTAATACCCTTACACTGATTACTGCTATAGTAACCAGTGATTTGTCTCCTACGTCGCCCTGCTCACTGGAACACTCCCACAGCTCTCTCAATAGAGAACTGATGAGCTATGCATTAAAAGTATTTGAACTGTTTGGAAATCTTTGAAGCTGCTTTGGAGTTTCATCTCTAACAAAACATCTGCACACACACACAAATAGATCATCTTTGTACTTAATGTTGCGTGATTTCATTAGGAATCGAAAGAAAAACGTGAAATCCCTAAAGAAAAAAAAAATCTGCTTCCCCTTCACAAAAACACAAACACACACATTTGTTTTTCCCTTTCCGTAGCTTAAACAATAAATTGATGTCTAGGCATTTTGCATAAGCCTCTAACCCTGAAAAATCTCACAGCTATATGACTCAGCAACAACTAAAATGTGCTGCCTCTGGATGCTCCAGACTGTCAGTCTCACACCGGGTAACATCTGTCTGTCCTCTGGTGCCACACAAAATGCCTTTCTTCACATTTATTCTAGCAAAGCATGAATGTGAGAGATTGATTATGGACAGATGAGGGAGAAAAGGAGGGAATATGGAATCTTTAGAGCCATATGCCACATGCAAAAAAGAAGAAAAATCCACTAGCATAATGCTTTAAAGCACACAACTTAGAGTCCTCAAGGTGTCCAAATTATCTTGTTAGCTAAATGTTATTTTGGTGAAGTAAATAACGCTTAGTACATTTTTTTTAAAAACATAATGCTCTCAGTGGTATGTTTAAAACTCAATGATGTGTATTACTCAAAATAAAAAAGTAAGTACTGCTTTACAAAAACTGATGTTTTAGTAACCTTAACTGGATGCTGCAAGCAGATATTGAACTGCTGATATAGGGAAAACATAATCTCATATAACCACTGCATGGTATACAAACATGCACTTTTAGCAAATAATAGTAATAAAAATAATAAGGATTTAAGTAACTGATGGACTGAAGGTGGGAGTGGTGATGGCCAGGTTAGCAGATGAGGTCAGGTGGGAGTCTGAATGGAATATGATGTTCAAAGACAACATCTGTGATCAGTAGTGAGATGAGGGAGCATGAGGACGAAAGCCTGCAGAGGTGGAGGTATGCTCTAGAGAAAAAAGGAATCGAAGTCTGTAGAAGCAACACAGAATACATGTGTGAGAATGAGAGTGAGGTGGGAAAAAGGTAAAAATACAGAGATCAGAGGCACTGAAGGATTGATGAGTTTAAATACCTTGGCTCAACCATCCTAAGCAATGAGAAGTGAAGCTGCAGACAGGGTGCAGTGGGTGACGAGTGTCAGAGGTGAAATGTGAGAGAAAGAGAACAGCAACAGTGAAAAGCAAGTAGTGAGACCTGCTATGATGTATGGTTTGGAGACAATGGCAATAACAAAAAGAAGAAAAGGAGACAGGAAACCGAGCTGGGGCTGGCAGAGTTGAAGATGTTAACATTTTCGCTTGGAATGACCAGAAGAGACAGGATTAGAAATGGATACATCACAGGGACACCTACAGTTGAACGCTTTGGTGACAAAGTCAGAGAAGCAAAGCTGTGGGGTGTGGACTTGTGCAGGGGAGGGATAATGGATATATTGGACGTAGGATGCTGAATGTGGAACTGTGGAGCTACCAGGCAGAAGGAAAAGAGGAAGCTCACAAACAACATTCATGGATGTAGTGAAGCAGGACATGCAAAGGGTTAGTCTGAGAGAAGAGGATACAAGTGACAGGGTGAGATGGATGCAGGTGACCCAAAAAGGAGCTGAAAGAAAAAGAAGGAGGAGGAAAAAGCCAAGGTATCGTTCAAGCAACATAATTTATTTCTGAGAGGAAATTCGTTAAAAAACATTAAATGATATTAACTACATAACATATAAAAGGATTCCTCTGAAATATGATAGTATGATATGATTCTATTAATCTAATAAGCCCTTCCGACCTGCAAGAGGCTCCTAGCATGGCAAATTAAACCAAAGCTCATACAGCTGAGTATTCTGCATCCCTCTATGGCAGTTTTGACACAGATACAGCGATAGTTGTGAAAATCATTAGCATGTGTGGTCTGTGCTGCTTCTGGCGAGGTTGTATTGATCCCCCCCTCAACTCCTCCTGTTTCTGGAGCCCTTTAAGCCTTGTAAGGATAGAACTGAGATGGTGCTGATTATCTTGGGGGAGACTGTGAATCAGCAGGACGCCGTTTCACCCCAAACGCAGAGCTTAACGAGCCTTCACCTTGACTGACCTCGCCTTCACCCCTATCACTGCTAGCTTTCATTAATCAGTGCATCAGGGCTTTTTTACTTACTATTCCAGTGGGCCCAATGTGGTATTATTATTATTTTTTTTTTTTAATTTCCAGCCTCCATAATTAATTGGCCATGATGAGTGTAGAGATGGACACTAATTGGTCCGTTAGGGATCTCTTTCACTTCATGATTAACATGGGGTTGACACACATTTTCAATGACTCAGCCAAAATACTATTATTTAAGTGCCTTTACAGTCACTCTGTGGTAATACTAAAAAAAAAAAAAAAAAAGCTCCTAGAGCTGCTATTGATTAAACTTAAATATTAAATGTATCACACTGTTAAAACGATTCACTCACACGTCCATATCATTAAATTGTGGTGTTCCAATCACTTCCATGGTCACGGGTATATACAATCAAGCCACTAGGCCTGCAGACTGCTTCTACAAAACATACCATGATAGGATGCCACCAGTGTAAATCTATTGGTAAAATTCCCTCACTTCAAAATATTCCACAATCAAGTGTTAATGGTATTATAACAAAGTAGAGGTGATTGGGATTGACAGCGACTCAGGCATGAATTGGAAGACCATGTAAAAAGTGGGATAAGCGGATGCTCAGGCGCATATTGCACAGAGGTCGATGAGGATCAGCCGAGTTACAGCTACAGACCTCCAAACTTGAGCCACAGAGCAGTGCTCTCTGGAGTGACAAATCATGTTTCTCCATCTGGTAATTTGATGGCAAGTCTGAAACTGGCAGTTGGCTGTTTTCCTGGGGCAGTCCTCATGTAAGCCAGTTTCATCATAGTGCCTGATGGGTTTTGCAATTGCACTTGGGGACGCATTTAAAGTTTTAGCAATTTTCTAGACTGACTGACCTTCAAATCTTAAAGTTGGTTCTTAAGATTTGTTCTCGCCATAATATGGAGTCTAACCGTTGTCAAATAGGCCTGTCAGCTGTGTACCAACCTGACCTCTGCACACACAACTGGGGGTCCCAACCTTATAAAGAAGGCGAGAAATTCCACAAATGAACCCTGACAAGCCACACCTGTGAAGTACAAACCATTTCAGGTGACTACGTCATGAAGCTCATTGAGAGAAGGCCAAGGATTTACACCACTGTCAACAAAGCAAAGGGTGGCTACTTTGAGGAATCTAAAATATAATTCATATTTAGATTTATTTATCCATTTTTTTCTTTTACTTACATCTTCATTGACATAATTTCATACATCTTGCCTTATGTATTTGATGTCTCCAGTATGTATCTACGGTGTAGAAAGTAATAAAAATAAGGAAAAATTATTAAATAAGAAGGTGAGTCCAAAATTTGACTGGTAGTGTATATTACGTTAAATGTTTTAGATGTAATTTTACTAATGCCATAGTTATACAGTTAATTTTTTATACTATAATATAGTGTAAAAAATTAAGTCTTTCATTTTTTGTTATTTGTTATTGTTCATTGTTTTGTCTTTTTAGATATGACTGGAGGTCTAGAGATGACTTTACTAATGTTTTGACATGTCTGGTGAGCTATAACAGAAACACTGTCAAATCAAATCAAAATTTATTTCTGTAGCACATAATAATACAACAAAGTTGACCAAAGCGCTTCTGTCATGGTCTTTAGTCTTATGACTCAGTGTTTTGTGATTATTAATAGTATCTTATGCTTTAGTTTATTCTGGTTATGTTTTTTACTATGATTTCTAGTCCCTAGGTTTTGGTTCCCAGGTTCCCTCTGTTCCAGTTCAGTCAGGTCTCTGTGTAAAGCCCGTGTCTCTGAGTCTGCATCTTTGCATGTGCATTGAGTTTCCTTTTTTATTGTAAAGGTCCATGTCTTATGTCAGTGTATTCAGTTTTGTGTCCTCCCTGTCTCATCATGTTAATTAGGTTCAGCCGTGTCTCCCTCCTGTGTGCGGTTTACTTGTTTCCCTGTGTGTATATGTAGTGTCTGTTGTCTTGTTCTTGTTACTGGTCCGTCAGTGTTATGCGGCAATTAATGGTTTCAGTTTTGTCTGTTAAGATTTTTCCCAGTTTAGGTTTTCTTAGTTTCTGTCCTCCACATTTCCACTTCACTCTGTATTCTTTCATTTTGAAAATAAAGTTCACTCCATCTCTTAAAGTCCCCACGCCTGCTGCCGCAGCCAGCAGACATGTGCCCAAATATTTGCCACAGGCTGCTCTTAGCAATTATCTGTCAACCCAGTACCACAGCAAAACATGGTAGATTGCATATATAATCATCTTTTTTAATTCTATTTGAAACATGCAATTGTTTTTTATTGCATTCTTTCCAAATGGCAGCACCATTGTGAAACACTGTTTCTTTATACAAGCTCAAACAGGCAGATTCAAGGCTGGCAGACACTCTTCCTCTCTATAAATTCAAATTCAGTGACTGCTGACTGACCCACTGACTGTCTCTTTAATAAACCCTCAGATTCGGCTCTGGTGCAAGGCTCGGCAATCTCCCTTTCTTTTTGTCTTCCTCTAATTAGTCACATATTAGAAATGCAGTGAGAAACAATCTAATTAAGAGGTGCCTGACTCAATTTGCTTGTAGAAAGTTCAGGAATAAGAGGTGGGGAGAGAGAGGGTGAAACACAAGGGAGAGTTGAAGTGGTGTGAGGGAACCTAATCTCAGCCATCTCTCTCTTCTTCTCTAAACCAATCAATAAATCTCACCACACAGACATACAAAGGATGGGCAAACGTGAGAAGTGCCTGCCTGTCATGTCTGTTTATTGCATACAGCTCTGTGTATGTTCATACTTGCCGAAAACTGACTTACCTTGTTGCGATGAAAGCAGAGCAGAGGAGGATATAACTGGTACCTTTGTAGGGGAGGAGGGGGAGGGCTGTGTACACACACACACATATATATACATATATTTGTATTATTATTTTAGCTCAAACATTATATTTGAAATATTCACATGGCATTGGGTGGTCACTTACGTGAAGTACAAAGGTGTGGTGTACCTCCAGCGCTTGCAGGAAGATGGCTCTGAACCTCGTCTTCATCATGCCAAAAGCACGCTCTATGATGGAGTGTGCCCTGGAATGGTGGCTGTTAAAGCGCTGGGCTCCCAAACCTTGGACTGGCCTCTTGTAGGGAGGGATGAGGGAGAGTAGATCTTGGAGGCTTGGTACCCTCCATCTGTTAGGATGAAATGCCCTGGAAGAGGGTAGACTGTCTGTACACTGGGCTGTGGTGGAGACCCCTGGAATCATGCATCAATCCAGGCCAGCCCCCCACGAAGCGGCCTTGATGGTCACAAACTGCCTGCAAGATGATAGATGGAAACAGTTTCCTATTTTATATCACTGATCATTAGGACTGCTTGATGCGGATGTGGCAGCCGCCGACTGCACACACTGCTTTCAGAAAGGCTCTGTGCCAGACCTGCAAACTCATGGCACACTACCTCTATGTCCTCTGGGGTCTTTGGGAGGTGGATGACCTGGTGGTGAATGGCTACCACTTCTTCTCTGACGTGGTGAACAATGGACTGGACAGTACAAGGAGGCATCCCAAACACTCTTGATGGCCGTGGCATTTGCCAACCAGAAAACACCAGGGTCTCAATTGTGGCACACCAACCATACCGCCGATCCTGGTTCAGGAAAATTAGCAACACCGCCAGAGACTCCCTCCTTAGCTGAAAACAGTCCAGGACAGGGACACTTAGGTTAATCTTGCAGTTTAAGGGTCTCGTCTGCTTAAGAAAAAAGGTGAACAACATAAACAGTTTTAGTGGAAAGGTATTATTTCATTTATTTTAAGGGATTCAAGAATTATTCAGATTATTAGGCTTACGTAAAATATACTAATGCGCTGTGACAATACTTAGATTTTATACACTTTATCTGTATAACTAAGCTTGTTGTGTACACAACAGTACACCTCTTTTCAGCTTTGTGACATTTTTACTGCCATTCTATGCACACAGATCCAATGAGTAATAGGAGCACATGTTCTCTTTATTTCCTATCAGTTTCAAGGACATTTAGTTTATATATTTTTTATAAAATGGTGAATGTGTACGAATGATCGGCAGTCATTCAGTCATTTACATTATCCGGTAAACAAGCTAAGTAATTCCTAAATATGTGTAGTTTAGGTTAGATTATTTTACCTGGATATGACTGGCTCTGATGAGCCTAAGCTACCAAACATACCAGCGATGTTGATTCCAGTTTTGTAGTTCCTCGAAAATTAAAACAGTACACAACACATGGAGCAACATTTCCAGGTCTAGAAGGATGTCCAATTTCACAGCCGCTCACTAACAAAAGATCCAACCTACAGGTAGGTAGGATCCTTCTAAGCATCCTTTCCCTGAATTTGGACACAACATGTATGTACACAGAGGGAAACAAGGAAATGGCACACAAAGGGGAGACACGGCTGAACCTAATTAACACAACGAGACAGGGAGGACGCAAAACTGAATACACTGACAGCAGACACGGACATTCAAAGTAAAACAGGAAATACACTGACTGGACTCAGAGACATAACACTGACAGAGAACAGCAGAAACACCCAGGCAGGGATATTAAACAGATACATAACCAGAATAAACTAGCACATAAGATAATAATAGTTAACACAAAACACTGGGTCAAATGACCCAGGACCATGACAGTAACAATATAATTTGGAATTTATCTACAGGAACTCAGAGGAAAGTATTTTTTACAGGAAATGACTGAAGGTGCAATATCCTTATGCAGTGACAGAAAAATGATGATATTTATGGGAAAGATTTTGAGTGTAAACTACACACAAATTCAGTACACGACTAACCCTTTTAAAAAATGTCAATCTAAAAGAGTTTTTTTTCCTTAATTCATAAAATCCCAATATGATGATATATTTAAATAACAATTAGGCTGTCATGTTAAGAATGCAATAGTTTATTATTTGGTTGGGGATTGTTTTTGTTGTTTTTGTTGTTGTTTTTTGTTTAATTTTTTTGTTCATTCCAAGTATGATCTGAACTGGCAAGCTTGGTTCATTTCACCCATACTTTCTTTTATTCACATAGATAGTCCAACAAAGGAAAAGCTAATGAATGGACTTTCTGAAGGTCACTGCACTGCCCACTAATGTTTAAAGCACTCCCTATGGTACCACTGAATAAGACCCTGTTCTAGAACGGTGATTTCCTACAATAAAGCAAAAATTAGAAGGAATCCTGCAGCAGCCCAGAACAAAGGGAGCTATAGGTAGAATATCTGCAGCATTATAGAAGGCATGATTATATTTTGGTAATAGGCTGTTAAACCAAGTTCTACTTCTGGAGCAGCACATGTCATAAAATAAATTTAAATTTCCTGATCCTACAATTCTCCAATAACAATTAAAATCTGTATTTGGAGGTAAAAAGTGCTTTCAGTGATTTCAATCATCTCCAAGGTTAAAGTAAGTTGAAATCTGAATGGAACACACATTGTAATCCATAATACTTTGTGGATCGCCAATCCAAAATAATTTGCCATCTGCGTAAACAGCCAAAGGCATATGGCACACAGTACCAAAACACTCTGTCCAGAATATCGCCAAATAATTACGAAATGCCACATAAAGCCAAAAAAAGAGAGAATGAGAGAAAAAGAAGGGAATCTTTGTTATAATAAATGTCCTGACTATGTCAGTCGTCTTTTCTTTCATTTTAAATTAAACGTAGTTTCCTGGCAAACCATTTCTAGTTTATCTTGTACACCTAGATAAAACTATTTGAATATTCATGTATTAAATTCATGGAAGCTCTCTCAGTTTTATTTTTTTATTTTTATTTATGAAACCTTTTAATTAAACTTTTTGGCAGCAGACAAAATTGACAACAAATAAGAGATAATTCAGAAATAAACTAAATAACTCTTTTAGAATGTGATCACACTAACAGGAGATAGCAGACATTACTGACATTAGAGCAGGTAATGTAAGCGTTTAATTTCATAAACTGCAATCCTTTACTTATTCCTAAAAAATCAGATTAATTTGACACATTACAGGGTAATGGAAGGTGGGGGACCTCCTCTGACCGCCACCACAAAGCACCAAACCACTGTAGCCCCCCATGTGGGTGGTGGACCCAAAGGATGATGGACCGGACCAGTGTAGTTTCCTCAGGCTCCAGGGTAGGACACCCTGTCCCAGGCAGGGAACACAGCAGCCTTTTTTTCTTTTTTTTTATCAAACCATTATGTGACTGGATGCAACCACTTAAGAGTAGACCTGCTGCTCCACTACATCGACAGGAGCCAGCTGAGGTCATCTGACTGGATGCCTCTTAGGCGAGGTATTTAAGCATCCTCTACTGTGAGAAGGGGAAAGACCCATGACTCGCTGGACACTATGTAACTCTCATCTGGCTTGGAAATGAGTCGGTTTCCACTCAGATGAGCTGAAAGAGGTGGCTGGGTTGAGGAAGTCTGAGCTTCTCTGTTCAGCCTGCTGCCCCCATGACCTGAACAGGATGGATGGATGGCTAGATGGATGGGATATTTGGTCCCTGCCTTGCAGTCTGCATTTTTTTTTAACGAACAGAGACACTGGAGTGGACTGTTATATTTTTACTCACCTGATTTGCCACAATACTTCATTAACAATACATTTAATGATTTTTATCAGATGGTTTGAAAATCCCTAGAGTGAACAACAGCTCCATGCTAGACTGCTATTAATAATATTCCCACATGTACAGGCTATTTTTGTGTCATGTGCAAAATTTATTCTCCATCTCAAAAATCCTTACATTGAAGTTGAGGCTTCGGGTACAGTATAATTTGTCTACTTTTAAAGATCTTTACTGCATTTTAGAATAAACATTCCATTTCCATGGCTTTAAACGGCAGTGCCAAATATTAATCATTTTTGCCGCACTTACATTTCTGCATTCATTATTTGTGAGTAGAGAGTTTGTGAATATCTTTGAGTATATTTTACAAGTTGCCATTACATTTCATAGGCATGGCAGGCTGTGTTGAGGGCAGAGATAACAAAAAGCAACCCGACCACAGTTGTATAACCCACAGCCACTGACAAAAGGGGAGGAATTCACATCAAGCATCTTTCAACTACATCTGTGATAGAAATCTGTTGCTGAAGTTTTAAAAACACTTTTTTTTTTTGCATCTCGTCTCGATTTACTTACTTCTAAATGCAGTCATCTAGAGTTTTACTAGAAATATTTCAAATTATAATCATTCCATTAAATTTTACTGCAAATGAATAGATGATAATATCTCTTGTTTTGACTTTTAAACTACAAAATAATTTAGCTTGCAGATTTGGTTTGAGTTTTGAGTCTGAGGCAGAAGTGTTACATCTAGGCAAACTATGCCACTCAAGAAAAGGTTGAAGGCAGCTCTGGCAAGAGAAAACTGGGTGGGAACAGCTTGTGTTTTGGAGACAGCAAGCAGGAGGGTTAGCATAGGAGGAGAGCTCCGGGGTTTGATAAATGAGGCTGCATGGTGGCTGCAGTACTAAACTGCTTCCCTGCTCAGCTGCGGTGACAATGTGATTAATATTTGCACGGCATTAAGCTAATTTATCATGGCCATGTGCAAGCCAATGGGAGAACAGACTGTCACATGGATGCCTGGTCTAAGAGAGGAGAAAATGTTTGGAAATGTGCAGCAATTACTTCAAGCCAATATAAACAAATAAATACAAGAAATTTATATTAGGGCAAGGTGAGTCTGCCAAGCAGGGAGTTTAAGGAAAGCAGAGAGCGACAGAGAGTGAGTTTTGCTAAATGTCTACACGGACTTGTTTGATAAACATGTGCTATGTATCTGCTGTAACTGCAGTTGTCCACTACTTATAGGGAAAATCTAACCTACATGACTGCATATGACTGTGTTTTCTGATGACAAAGCAGACCTGCCTCTGCATTTGTCAGAGGAAGTCGGTGAGATTTTATGATTTCATTTTTGTTTGCGGAACTTTGGCAAAAAGTAAATGCAATAATTTAGCAAGGCAAGCTTTACAATTTTTGCTGTTTTATTTGGCTTTCTGGTCTTGTGATATAAATTACCATTTAGATTATTTTTTCCTATCCTTCTATATCCATAAGGCGGTGGTGTGTGGTGACTTTTGCTTAAACTTAGTGCACTTGGTCAAAAAAGTGATTACTCATAGATGCTAATCTAAAAATGCCAGCTGAGCCAGCACATGTTTAACGTGGCTGCTTGATTAAACAAGAAATGGTAGGATTTGACATCCTCTCTGCATCATTAAAGCTTTCCCGAGTAACATCCTAAAAGAATTATTAAGTTTCTTATGTTGGCCAACATGTAAGAGAAAACTTGCATGTTAAGATGATGAATTACAGAGCATTAGCATTAGGTAGCATTATCATTGCTTGCTAACACCAGCTTTTCTTTCTACACAATGTGAAGGATCTCAGAACACAACTCAGCGGAGCGAGTAGCAGCTTCTCTAACACGCTAATCTGCCATCAGAGTTCAAAAATGTGCAAACAGCAAGAAAAAAACTGCCGGTCTCTCAGCTTGATAAACAAACCTTTATTAAGGGGATGAGTCAAACAGGGTTAAGTCTACTTCTAGAGACAGTAATTAATTACTGTTGCCAAAAGATGGCATTAATTTAGACGATGGTGCAAACAGTTAATTCAAAGCTTTTGGGATGGAACGCTGTTTGAGATGCAAGGAGAGAGATCACTTTCACTTTGATTTTAATTGGCATCTATTTTTAGATTTTACTGGGCAAGTACTGCCTTCCTTGCTTACCTTGATAGAACCTCAATGCCATGAGGACATACTAGCTGTACTATGTGCTACAAATAAGAAGTAAAAAATATGCAACCTACTGTATATTACAGAAAGTGGGCTGTGTTCAAACAAAGACTTGTTGTCATTGTTCAAGTAGTTAGTACATAGTAAAGATTATGGAAAGGCCACTGTTAGAAAACAATGTTTACTATAACAATGTTTTAAATCTTACAGGCACAATGGGTTTGTATGTTGATATCTGTCTTGGTTTGACTTCCTCCGATTTTAAACTTTGTAGTGCTATAAAAAAAGTCACCTTACTTCTTATTTTGCTCATATCATAATTTTAACTTAAGGACTGATTAGTCCAATATTTTGACTCTATTGTTAGTTCACAATTAGATGCACAACACACATGACAGCAGATTTGTTCCATAATTTAGCATTGCTACTCTCATTAACCTTGTTTGCTCCCAGCCACAGACAGGTAAAGCTAGCAGCTAGTTTGTTAAGAAAATGCATTGCCATTAAACATAAAGCAGCCAAAGACTACGATATTTCTTAGATGCACGAGAAAATCTAATCAGGGCTTAAAGCAGTTGTGGCTATAGGAGGGTCACGGACAAAAATACATCATGTTGATGGTGTTGTTTGTTGTCTGCTGGCAACGCCATCTTTGAGATCATATTTATTTGATAGTAATTTCGAATGGCAAGCATATTTTGACTGAAATGATAGCATTAAATATCACTTAATAGAAAGACAATGCATTATGCATTATTAGTAGTAATAAATACATTTTTTATCTTATCATGGTTCATTATGTGCCAAAAAAAAATGCATTAATCAGTACAAATCAAATACTGTGCTCTGTGTACATCCTTACTTTTTACTATTCTATGTCTAGCTTCTCTGCCGCAGTAGGATAGACTAGCCAGGCGGCTGCCACTTGGCAGGGAATCTGTTGCCATGGTCTGTAGCCAGTATTAAGATGCTACTGCTGTCAAGGGTCCCTGGAAGAGAAACCAATAGCCAGGGCATAACTCACCCTCTAAGACCATTGCCTTGTTTAGGAAAGTAATCTACCCCCAAGCTGCTGCCTCATTCTACACACGATACATCATTGACAAACACTGGCACAGCAGTATTCACAGCAGTCACACTCAGCCTCCCTGCTGCTTAGCATCACTCTGCTTGGCCTTGCGGTTTGGAATATTGTACTCTGCCTTTAGACAGACCAAGGGAAGAAGTCAGAAAGAGGGGTGTTTACCCCACTGCTTTGAACCTGTATTATGTTAATACTTTATTCAAGCCACATCTCATTTCCACTTTATGGTCACTGGAGTACTTCTGAGTGATACCGAGCTCTTCTGCAACTGTTTTCTCCCATCAATGAATCCACTTAAAGCCTCAGGTTCAAATTGTGGTTATTTCAGAGAGAAGAAAAGCAAGTACATGACTGTGTTTCAGATTGTTAAAAAAAAAAGAACTCTGCGGTTATCTGCAACAATATCAACTCCATTTAATCGATGATTTAAATGCCATCTTGTTTTGTTTTACAAATATGACAGAGATGATATCATAAAAAAGCTATGCTAGGTTGATAGCATATCATATAAATTACAAGTGTAATATGTGCTGCTGATGAAGTTGCTCTTAACCTTCAAAAAAGCACCGTGTTTTATGGAGTATTGAAGCATTTGTCTTTTCTGTCTTCTCCTTCTGGTGGATGTAATTTATGCTCTGTGTCCAGCATGTCATGGTAGAAATATATTTTTTATGGCAATTTTTGAATCACGGAAGCAAATTTGTAAAATGTTTTCTTTAGCTATCTATAATTGGGATAAATGCACATAGGAGCAGTAGAACATTTTTTATCACCTAATGTGCACGCTGGCCATATCTTTCATTTATTTAAACACATAACATGCACCCGGGTGCTAAAACTGAGGGGGACAACAGAGGATGTGGAAGGAAGAGTTCATATCTACTGCACTTTCACTTTTCTTTTACTCATTTTTTTCATCTAAATAAAAACAACAAAAAAACACAATCCTTTTGAAAGTAAAACCCTTACTTTCCAAACTCACTGAGAATAACTGAGCACAAAAAAGGGAACTCTTCCAGCACTCATTTTTAGTCAGCTTGTGGCTTTGAAGCACTTTAATGTGCACATTGTTTGTCTTCTAGCTTGTGCACTGTTGAATAATGAGCAGCGGTATTACAAAATTGGCCAAACACCAAGAACTGGAAAGGTGTGGTGTGGAATTGCTCATGAAAATGAGCATTTCATTGCTGACTGAAAAGTCTGGTTTGACCATTTAGCAGCAACTAACCATTCAAATGAGTCAACAAGCAGATTTACAAGTCATTGCACTACGTGCGTGCATGGAAATAAAGTGTTTTTGGCAATTTCCAGCTAATACAGACATCCTTTTTTACATCACGCATGTGAGTGAAATTTTTTTTTAACAGAAATCTTTGAGATCAGACAGCCAGCTTATTTATATCATGCTTTGTGACCAGGAAGACAGAATATATGAAACTTAACACAGCAGAATAAGGCGGATATGCCCTTCATTTGTGTAGAACAGGGTTATTAAATGGCTTTTTTTCTGTTTTCCATTTCTATCTGTTTTGGATAGACACCAATAAAGCCAAATGTCACAATATTAGTTACTCTTACCCTAACTAAAGTAGGTTATACTTTTAGGAACATAAAGATAAGATGATATCTTTATCTTTATCTTATCATAAATATAACAACCATAAATAAAATTCTGCTCTACTCTATTCAAAATCTTCAACTCTGTAAACAGGAGGTTACCTAGCTCAGATGTTTCTTTACTACAAACAGGCGCATATACAGTAAGATGAACAACGAAAGCAACAGTCTGAGAACAGGGCCCACGGGGCAGGGACAGCTTTGTCTCTGGTGTAGTGATGATACATTGACAAAGATACAGGTGCTGTCAGGGGTTTTAGCACATGTATCACTTGTGACCT
>VUQR01013407.1:0-15437 GCA_015108515.1 Hemichromis elongatus | reverse complement strand
AACCCTTTCTTCATAAAAAAAAAAAAAAAAAAAAAGACCTCTGCTGTAGGTGGAGCTATTTCCTGTGAGTTACAGGACCAGACAAACATACTAAGATGTAGTTCTGAGCAGCAAACATGGATCTTGGATTTGACTTTCCATACTTTGAAACTCTGCAGACATTATCAGTCCAACAAAATCCCTCCTGTGTGAAACTAAACATCAGACTATCCTGAAATTTGAAGTTTACAGAAGCTTGGAGAGTTTCAGTCCAAGATTAATGAACAGACTCCAGCCAGGACAGAGAGTTCAGTCACGAGTTACTGCAATAAACCAGAGACCAGTAGGACTGGTTTGGACACTCTGAGTCTTCAGCTATCCTGTAGTGATCCTAGTGGATATATTTGGAGATTAAACACATTTCTTTTTTTTCTGTGGTTATATTGACTTATTATTTCAACATCAAGTCTCTATGTGTGTTTACTATGGCACAAACACACTGTGGTCATGTGACATTAACTTAATCTAATCTATAATTTTACTAATTTAAGACTGCAGCTAAGGGTTAAGGATTTAAGAATTTTAAGGATTTTAAGGATTCATGTCATTATTGATTATGTTACACTGATTAATCAGTTAATTTTTTGTGCTTTGAAATCTAAATAAAAGACAGAAAGAAAAGAAAATGTCTTTCTCTTCAACATTTTAAAAACAGACCAAAATAGAGGTTGGTATAAAACCACCGAACTGTGCGGTAATCTCAACAACATACGATTTGATTGTTTTCTTTGACACACATGTCAGTGAAATGAATCTCTTTGGATTGTTGGTCAGACAAAACAAGCAGACTGAAGAAGTCCTTTTGATCTGTGGTTGTTCATGTTTGCAGTGTTTAAAGATTTTGATAATATAATGACACCTGATGGCTGACCTAAAGAAACAAAAAAACTTACTAACTCTAGTTAGCTGACACTAAACTGATGCAGCGCTGCTCGCAGCAACTATCCAACCAGCAGTGACGTCACACTCTGTACTCAGACAAGATGGTGCAGCACGTGCTCTAAAAACATTAAACTTTATTTTTTTTAAATCCAGTTTCACAGACAGTTGTAAACCTGTGACAGTTTTTTTAAAGTAGGCGTCCATGTTGTAAATTATGTTTAGTGCATGTCATGTTTCATGTTTGCTTTAAAGCTGCATCTACAACTCCCGGGCCAGAAACACCTTGAAGGACACTCCCCAGCCCGGCTACCATCTTTTCAACCTACTGCCCTCTGGCAGGCGCTTCAGATCCATACGGGCCAGAACAAACAGCCTCAGGGATAGCTTCCTCCCCAAAGCTATCACCATACTCAACTCAGACTTGCACAAAAAGTAATCTGCACTGAAATATCATCAATTCTCATCCTGTCTGTCTCTGTCACTGTGTATTTATATTTATATACATTTATATTAAATGCACATGTACACTTATAGAGCTGTTTCTAATCTCATTTTACTATGTATAATGACAATAAAAGATTTCAGTTCAGTTTAATTTCAATTCAATTCAAATACCATGAATATATTTTTATTATTTGATTATTTTAACTGAAAATTTATATCAGTTCATGCAAACATGATCCTTTAAGCTGTTTGAATTAAATTAAATCTTTCCAGACTGTAGTTCTACATTCATTATGAATTATTATGTTAATGATGGAAACCGGAAATCTGAATGAAACATTTAACGTGTGTGCTAATCTGTCTAGCACTGAACACAAAACACACTGAAAACATTAAAATCAAGTATCAGTAAAAAAAAAAAAGAAACATGAACAAACCTCCAGTTTGGTTGAAGCGCTGCTTTAAAACATCAATGTTGGCTTTGAACCACTGCTGAGTGCCCATCCGTTTTGCAGTCTCTCTCTCCCAGTACTGCTGATCTGTGTTCCTGACAATCCAATCCTGTGTGGGAACATCTTTCGCTGTGTTGCTGTCATAATAATCAATCTGAACATCATCAACCATCCCAACAGACACAAACTCTGGGAAGTTTGGGACTTGAGAGGACGCAGTGTAGAAATACTTCATAGAGTGGGTCACTGTAAGAAATATTTAATGTAGTGAGAAAAAGTTTTATAAAACACATTATTTTTAAAAAAAAATATAATGTGTCTTCTCAAAAATAAAAATAAATACATTTTCTCAGATTATCTTATATTATCTATAACTACATCTAGCACTCAAAGCGCTTTACAATTCCACTATTCATTCACTCTCACACACTGGTGGAGGCAAGCTACGGTTGTAGCCACAGCTGCCCTGGGGCAGACTGCCCATCGGCCCCTCTGGCCAACACCAGTAGGTAGGGTGGGGTAAAGTGTCTTGCCCAAGGACACAACGACCAGGATCGATCGGGGGATCGAACCGGCAAGATGAGCGCCCCAACTCCCTGAACCACGGTCGCCGTAAATTACCATTTCGATTTTGTAACTTCTAACAATATACTTTCATGATTCATCAGTAACCGTTTACACTCCTCATTATGGCATTAACACAACCATAGGCTGCCAATAAATTCATTTTTTAAAATATTCTGGAGATTACAACTTTTCTTTTTGCTTCTATTACACGTCTACACCTTATACTATAAAATGTTAAGAGCAGCATAAGTTTTTCTTCTTTTATAATTAGAACTTCAATTTAGCAAAAAAAATAACTTTATCTAATTTCTAACCCAACAGTCAATTAGGTTTTTTTATATTATGGATTGAAAAATAACAAACTACAAAATAACAAAATAAGTATTATTTCAGTAATTTCGTTTTAGCCTGTGCATTTCTGTAAATACCATGTGAAATGACAAAAAACGTGAACTTTGAATATACATAACAGCTCTTAATGAACATTTATATTGCTTTATTTGTTATTTTAAATTAAATTATCCTGGAACATTGTGCCCGGGCCTACGTGTGCAAGCTGAGAGTCTATTTACAGTAACACCTGAGCCACCTGAGAGCAACACCAGCGAACACCTGCGGTATCTCTAGAGAACAGTTTCATTTGTATGAAGCTTACCTGCAGACACAGACGCTGCCCAGTAAAGAAGCAGAATCATAAACGTCTTAATTTTTAATTCAATAAAGAAATAAGTAGAAAAAATGAATGCGTCCGTTTAGTGTTTTGATTTTGAAACAAAACGAAACTGATGCGTGCGCAGTGACTCCTCTCTGACCAATAGGAATTCAAAGCTGGCCGCACGTCACCAGTAACCAGCCAAAATCAGAGAACCGAGTTTTTGTTTTTGTTTTTTTGTTTGTGTTTTGGGGTAGAAAGTGAAACATCAGGTGGAATGACTTTATAAAAAAAGAGCTAGTGGGCCCTGTGTCTTTAACCACTACGCCACTGTAGGTCGTCTAATCAAAATCACGTATTTATGTGTCAAAGTTGTTATCACATATTTTCTGTAGTTGTTTATACTTAATCACATTCTTAATAAACGATTTTTAAAACATTTTAATATATGTTCATGTTCCACCCACAACCTATTCCACGTTGTCAGTTTAACATTTTTCCTACTAATGAAGCAAGATTAGTATACTGTGAACTTGACGCGTGGAAAATAATCAATTAATTTAATAAGTTTAAGGGCAGAGGTTACTTCCTGTTAAGTAAAAAGGTCAGAGAAGCTGCTCATTGTGACGGTCTAACCCTGTGAATGTCAAGCTAAGAAATAAATAAGAAGTGCTAAGGTTCCAGTGGTTTGTCCACTTGCAGGCCATAGTGGTATGTTTGTTTATATTTTGTGAATTTTATATTGTAATACGTTTTAATGTTGAAATATAATTTTATTGTATATATGTGTTTACCAGTTCTACCTATGTGCGTTAAGAGAAGCACAGTAAACGTAAATAATGCCAGCATAAATAAGATACACCCTAAAGTAGTGGTATTAAAACAAGCCAATAAGCACTCATGAAATTAAAAGTTTACTGTTTATTATAAGTATATATAAATTGTAATTAGATTATTGATTTGTAAGTAGCATTTTACTTTGTTATCTGGTTGAAGCCAGTCATACACAGTTCAGTAGTTTAATGTTTGGCACAAGGGTCATCCAGCTCTTTGTAGGACGAGGTTAAATTGAGGGTTTGTGACATGAAAGCCTGGACACTGATAAGAAGAGGTCAAGATCAGATACTGCTGATTGTTTAACCAAAACATAATCAGAGGTTTCAGATGCAGTTGTAATGTGCTGACTGCAGAGGAGGGAGTCTTCTGGAGGAGAGACACTGAGGGAAGAACTGGAAAGTAAAGAGAAACAAAGTTCAGTGTTTCTATACAAAAGCATGCTAACTTATCATTTATGTTTGATATACTGTAGTCTGAATTCCTTAGACACGCATATTAATGTACATACCATGTAATTAGTAGTATTTTTTTTTTTTAAAAAAGGAAGGAAAGTACATAGTCAAATAAAGAAATAAGAAAAATATCCAAAGGGAGGGGGGAACACATTGTAAAAGGCAGCGGTGATGGTTTTAAAATTTAACAATAAATTTTGGTTATTGTTGAAAAACACATGAGAATATTAGACAGAGAGGAAGAGAGAAAATACACTAAACTTAACTTTACTGGTCATAAAAAAAGTTGTATTACTGAATAAACATAACGGAAATTATCACATTAAGCCTGGTCATGTTGTCTTCTTTGTCTTCTCAGGACAAATCTGAGTGTAATAGTTCTTCACACTGGCTAAAAAAGCTTTGTTACTGTTCAGTTTGTGTTTGGTAATGACAGCCTGTTGTTCTTCAGGTCAAATGTTATGAAGTCTTCTCTAGCAGAACCGAACTGCTCATATCTGTCCACCTCATTCGTCTCATCCTCCCATTCGCAGGCTTCTATTCTATTAAATCTGTTGGGATGGGTTTGTTTTAATTATTCAGCCATTAAATGTTCAAAATCAACCGGCATCAGCATCCTCATCTGTTAGACCAGCCACCAATGTCCTCCTTCTCTACGTTCACAAACCTCCCTCAAGGTCTTTCTCTTTCCATTCAGTCAATTAGCTCCATATTCAACATCCAAACAACCTCAGCCTTGCCACTTGGTCACTCCCAATAAAAACACTATTAGCGATGTCACCTCCAACTTAGTGCCATCATCTCCACACCTCAGATATTTAAATAAAAAATTGTCACTATTTCAGCTTCCTGCATTTTCTCTGTTATTTACACACATACACTGTGTTGCTTCTACTGATTTTCATTTCTCTTCTCAGCAGTGTACAACCCTTGACAGGGTTGTACACTGCTGAGAAGAGTACATGTCCTGTGCCACCCTCACATACTTCACTAACCAGTCCTGACTTTCTCATGCAGCACCACTGTTTATCTTTTGGCATCTTATCATATACTTTCTTGCAACTCCTGTCCGTCTCTAAACTTTTCTCTAATCTTCGCACAAAGCCATACTGCTGCTTCTTCCCCATTCCTCAGATGTTAAAAGTCCGGTTAAAAAATTACAATGCTCACTCTCCTAAACATCCCCATAACTCCACAGGGATGTTATCAGGACAAACTCTCTCTCCACTCTTCATCATCTTACAGCTGGCCTCACGTCTTCTTTACTTATCATCTGATTCACTAGCTGCCCTCCATCTGCCCTTTAAATTAATTGAGAGTCATTCTGTATTTAAATTTTTAATCTGAATGAAGTATTTTTAAAGTATATGTATGCAAATCTGTTTACAACTAAAATAAATGCTGAAAAGATTAACAGCAAAAATTTCAGTAAAAAAAACAAACAAAACAAGAAAATATAAACAAACCTCCATTTTTGCGAGATCCCGAGTTACTTTTGCGAGCGCTCGCAAAACTTTTGCGGGATCTCGCAAAAGTTCATCTTATTTTTTTTTTCACCCATGTCCCCTGCGGGGCTCCGTACTTATTTATATTTTAAACATGTTCAGCTACTTTTCAACTTATTCCTCTGTATAAACTGCAGCTTTTAACAATTCTCCACTTTGGCTTTTAGGTGAATAATTTGGTGTTTTTCAGGTCATTCAACATTTTTTCACCAAACATTTCACACACAGACAAACACACACGCCCACAGGAAGAGCTAGACACACACACACGCCCACAGGAAGAGCTAGACAGACACACACGCCCACAGGAAGAGCTAGATAGACACACAGCAGATATTGTGCAGATATTCAGACACTCTGATTGGCCCATTAAATTCAGGATTCCATTTAATTGGTGGATTTCTCTTTAGCAGGCAGGTGGTTCAGATCTGGTCATTTGGAGACAGTTGAGGACTTTCAGAATCATCTTTTCTGACTGGAGGATTTAAGCATTTACCTTTCTGTAATGGATTCTCCCACATTTTAGTGATTTTGTGATTAAAAGAATAGAAACTTTTAACATTCTTTCACATGTTTTGTAATTCAAAATTTTCTTTTGTCATTACTCAACTTTTGTATATTTCAAGGATGTTGAGCTACTTTCCAACTTTGAAACTTCTTCTCTGTCAACTTCAGGTGCTTCAGGTGAATCATTTGACCTATTTCAGCTCATTCAACATTTTTAACTTAACATTCAACAATTATTTCATTTCAGCTCAAAACATTCAACTATAAGCATCCACACTGCAGTTTCTTCAGAAAATGCATTCTCTAGTTTTATTTATTTTTTATAGTTTTTTTTGTTTGTTTTTTTTTAGGCTGAGAAATCCTGTCCAATCAGAACTGTTGACTTTTTGTTTTGAATGTGCAAAGTCTGTTTCTGATTGAATTACATATGTGATTTATATGTGGAGCATAAATACATATAAATGTAAACTTTACAGGACTAAATCTGAATGATTACATTTTTATGTTTGCTTTTTGTTTATAATATAATGATATTTATTAATAATGTTGATCTACTGTCTTAAATGGTTCGGTGTAGATTTTCTGCTAAACTATCAGCCTACTAAAATAATCAGAGACATGTAGCTGAGAACATTTCATACAATGTTAAAACACCAAACAGTGGCTATAGATGTAACACCGTTTAGTTTTAAGAAGCCTCGGTTATTAATGTTTGGCAAATATTATTTCAAAATCTCTGCACTAACACACTTCTTTTAAACTCTGTCATACAACCTTTCAGAATCTCAATGTGAGGGACCAAGCAGCCAAGGCATAGAGGACACGGAGAAAAATGTCTTTAAAAAATGGGTTTTCTTTATTTTAACTCTCAAAAAAGTATAGTGTTGGGCCCATAAAAGAGGTCAGCTAAGTGTAACTTTACAAAAAGCTATTTCCAGAAATTTACTTAACTTAACTCAAGCTGACCTAATTACAAAGACAGACAGGGTAGCTTTTATAGTGGTTTGGCCAAACCATTTATACACAATAGGGGGAAACAAAAAAATGGACACTAATACTAACTAAACACAAAATAATCTAAGTAAACCTAAAACACCCCTGTTCCAGATAAGCGCATGGTTGGTCCTGCTGAGCAGCCATGCGCTTTCTTCATTAATTACGAAAAAAATCAAATTTTAAGAAATACACAAGTAAAAATGTACAAAATTTAGAAATATTTAGAAATATATTATGATTTCTTTCTTTTCACTGAGAGTGAAGGTAACTCATTTTAATGAGTGATGCAAAAATTTACAAGAAAGCCCCACACCAGAAACACTAAACCACTGGATTTTCAAGCAAGCATGAACATACATAAGTTTTATTTATGATTGTACTACAAACTGCTGTAATGCTTCATTGTTTCATATTATTTTTATGAAACACTGGAAACAACGGTGGTCATATCTTTGTGCTCACATCTTTGTTTCTTTCTTTCAAAGAAAGATTTTTAAACCGAAAACAACAAATTCTGAATAATTTAATGTCACCATTATGATGTTTATGTTAAATATTTCCCAACTCATTTTCAAACTTCTTTCCCTTAAATCTTAATTAATAACCATCAGCAAATATATTTTAGATTTTAGATCTTTTTAACAGATTTTATGATGTGAACAATGAATTCCAGTTTATGGAGGAGGACAAGCTGACACCACATCTTCTCTCAGGTTCTCTTTAGGTTTATCCATAAACCTACAGAGATAAAAAGAAAACACAATAAATGTTAGGATTGTTCAGATCCACAAATAACCTATTTACAGTTTCATTAAGATCTAAAATACTCCTGATGTTTCTGAAGGGAATAAACTCATTTGTTTTGATTTAGTTAAATCATTTCATGAAACATTTTAAAAGTATCTTTCTCTTAATATGATTTAAAGTTATACAAATTCACTTTATTTTTATTATATTTTAAAAAGAGAGATTTTACTATAGCCACGGTATTTTCCAGAAGTTTTAAAAAGAAATATAAAACGTGAGATTAAAATATGAAGTAACTCACTGTGTGCAGAGCTGTTTGTAGTTTAGGCTTTAGGAAGCATTTCCTCCTTGACTTCACTGTTCTCTACAGCTGTAGGTCAGAAACACAACGTTAGTCCACATCCTGCTCTGAGCTGTCACTTTTACAACAATTGAACACAACAGGAAACAGCCCTAAAAGACTGTTTAGATTTAAGTACAGAAACATGTTTAAATTTTGTGTAGACAAGAGATTAAAGAGAAAAGAAACAAAGTTTAACTTACGAGATGGGGGACGTTTGTCTGAAATAAAAAGGAAAAAATACATAATTTTAGTAATTTATTATAAATATTAACACATTTTTTACTACATATACACGCATAAAACATAATTTCATATTTTCATCTTGTAATCTGGACAAAAGCATCGATTTAATTTGTAAAATTTAAAACAGACATTGGGCTTACTCACTAATATGTTTATAGATATGTTCTGACCTTGTACACAAAATGTGCTCATGTAAAATTATACCCAGAATAATGAAACATTTGTTCTTATTAATGAATAATTAAAATTAATAAATGAATTAAATAAAGGAAATAAACTTTGGAAATGTTGTTCTAAAAGAGAAACCTGGCTGCTATGAAGAAAAAGCTGAATAATTTTTGTGAGTAAAGCAACTGAAACGATTGTGTCTGAGGAGGAAGACAGAGAAGGCACACCTTTCTAATGAAGGTAAAGGTGTGCCTTAGGTTGTGTTTGTTTGGCAGAGTTGATGTTTAAGAAAAGAGAAGCAATGTTTGGGTTTCAATAACTGAGTTGGTGCTTTTTTTATTTCCTTAAAAAAAAAAAGATAACATAAGAAAACTAATGCAGAAAAAAGTCAATAACAGACAAGAAAAAAAGTGGAGTAACTGGAAAAAAATCTGTAAGTGGTATATTGCAGAGAAATGAAGGGGCAAGCTATGAAACACAACAAGCATGATAAATACCATATATATATACTGAGGATTTAAAAGTGTAGAAAGCGTTAAAAAATGTTATTTTAATATTAACTTGAATCTTCAATCTACACCATTTTTGGTTGTTACCTATTTAATACTATGAGCATTATTTCATTTCTATTGAAAACTGTTAATAATGACTTTAATTAAGTTTTATTACTCTTACTATCATTATTATTGTTAATTGTTTGCATTTTGGTCATCATTGTTGTTTGCATTATACAAGACAAATCCAGGAAGTTATCATTTCTCACCTGTCCTCTTTTTGTAAATAATGAATGCGATCACAGCGATGACAGCAAGAACGTTCACAGCAACAACAACAGGGATGATCTGGGACAAGGAATTTCCTGTAAATCAAAGAACAAAGAAAAGTTTAGAACAAAAACTTTCCAACCAGATAACAATCATGTATAATAGCTTCTTTTATGGTCACTACATGTTTGTCCCACTAATTTTTGTTTTCATTCCAACAACAAAAGTTCCACCTTTAAATTTAATTTCAATACATGTAGCAAAGTTTTAAAATATACATGTTTTCCTCCATTTACTATGAAATCCTCTAAAACTGTCCATAAGTCAGGTAAATACAGAGATTATAATTGCTTATCAGTGGCCACACATGAACAAGTTTTATATTCATCAATGTTCAGCAAGAAAAAGAAACATGGTGGAAAAACACAATTTGGTCTAAACTAATTTAGGCCTTAAAATTATTCTAATTAAGCTGACAAAAAAAAACCCTAAGCAAACAGACTTTCTAATCAACATGAATGAACATGAACATCAATTCAACATGAACCACAGGGCTATTGCAGTATTTAAGTGTGTGTTTCCCATGTTTATCACTCATCTCATTCTGATTCCAGTCTTACCTTCATTGGTCTTGATCACTGCTTTGTCCAGTTTGGTGATTATGTCCTCGTTCACACCAGAGAGCTGAAACACACATCTGTATCTGTGCCAGTCGTCAGGTTTGACTGATGAAACATCCAGGTCCACACTCATCTGGAAGGTCCCATCATTGTTGGTGAGGATCTCTCCTTTGTTCACACCCTCATGAAGCTCCTCTCCATCTTTTTTCCAGACCATCTCAGCTCTGTTAGGATAGAAACCTGTAGCGTGGCAGCTGACTGGAGAGGAGGGAGACTTCTGGAGGAGAGACACTGAGGGGAGATCTGTGGAGTGAAGACAAACAGTTTAGTCATTCTGTATTATTATTATTATTATTATCAATTATTAATTATTATTATTATTAATTATTATTATTATTGTTTTTGTTGTTATTATTAATATTATTTCAGCAGGAGAGGTGCATAGTGCAAAAAAAAGGTGACGAAAGAGTGAATGGAGACGAGCAAGAGTGGAAAGGAAGGTTTACAAGATGGCAGTGAGATCTGCTGTCACTTAATGTTTGAGGATGGTGGCACTGACAAAAATACAGGAGCTGATCATATTAAAATTTTCATAAAGAGTAAGAAGGATGGACAGGATTAGAAATGAGTATATCTAAACCAGTGGAAGATGATCTGCTGTGGCGACCAGGAGCAACTTAAAAAAAAGAAGATCACTATTAGAAGTAGTAGTAGTAGTAGTAGTAGTATTAGGGCATACTCTTTTCTTTTGATGTGATGTAGTTTATTAAATTAAATTTAAAAAATGTATCAAAATGCCACGCAAAGTGTAATTATATTAACCCTTTTACACGTAGTGGTCACTACAGTGGACAGCTATTCAAAGGCTGTTTTCTTGTATTTGTGTCAGTGTTGATGGTTTACCTGCACATAAACCATTACATTGGACAATGAGGTGTCACTCCATGCCCTGCCACTCACTGGTCAGCCAGTGGGTGGCAGGGTTATATTTGTTACATATATTGTTATAAAATATATTTAAAATATTTAAAAATATGTTTGTTATGTTAGTTTTTACACAGTGTATATAATTTATTCGTTTGTCAAATTCATAAGTGAAAATGTTTGTTGTCCACCTAAGTACAAAACCTTTTTAACAAGTACATGAGACATATAACTTTTGGTTAACAATCTGGTCATGAGTTTACCTGTCCTCATCAGAGAGCTCCTCCCATAGTTCACGTACTTCTTCAGCAACTCAGGACACTCCTGGGTGAGGTAGTTCTTCCAATATGCCGTATTAGCTCTGTCACTGTTCCATTTCATCGTTGTTTTGACAGCCTGTTGTACAACAGCAACCCACATCTCTGTCTTCAGGTCAAATCTTATAAAGTCTTTTCCATCATAACCGACTATTCGAGATCCATTCACTTCACCTGTTTCCTCATCCCATTCACAGCCATACATCCACTGGAAAATGTGAACACCTGACAGAAACACAGAGACAAAGACTGCAGTGAACCAGAGAAAGAGACTGCACTAAAGTCTTATACTGACAAAGAGACATTATCAACATATAGAGGATCTACATTTATGGCTGCTTTTGTCTCAGTGGGAGATTTTTAAAACCAATCATCATTAACAATGGAGATTTTAGAAAAAAAGACACTGGGAACAAACAGAATTCATTTTCTCCCTTTAGCACATCCACATCCTGCCAGCAGAGATATCAATGCACGGTTTATCTATGCTGCTGTAAGTGGAGCCACTTCCTGTGAGCTCCAGGAACAGACAAAGATGCTAAGATGGAGTCCTGAGCAGCCGACACAGATCCTGACTCTGGATTTACAAAACTCTGCAGCCGTTATCAGTCCAATAAAATCCTTCCTGTGGGAAAAAAACAACAGACTGTCCTGAGGTTTTTCTAGAGGTGTCTCTGTTTATTATGACCATGTGATGTTAATCTAATCTAATCTAGAGATCTACTTACAGTATTTCAGGTTCCAGCAAACGCCTCATGTCATCACTGATGACTATGCAAGAAATACTTTTTGAGAAATCAGTTAATTTCTTGAGCTGTGACCTGACAAAAAGGTCAAAAAGTTTCCCTACAATTTTACAACAACGTTGTCATATTTATTTAATTTATTAAGAGCGGTGGAATGAAACTATAATTCATTTAATTTGACTTCATGCTGGGACACTTTTGTGTTTTTAAATTAAAACATTCACACTAATGATATTATTGGATGTGTAACACAGAGATCTGTGCGCCACTGATGCTGTGGTGAGAGCAGATAGTCTACAGGTGAGGCTGACAAAAAATCCACAGGCCACTGCTGCACTGTGGTAATGTTTTGCACGCAGGCAAAAGAAGTCCAATGACCAAACTTGACAGTTGTATTTTATGGTTTATTTTTCAAGTTTGGCAAACAACAACAAAAATCCACCTTTGTTCCTACCAGCTGCTTCTCCTGCTGTGCTAAAAAAAACCACAGGCCCACCCCAGTGCATTCTGGTCCTATACCAGTCCCTTTATTTATTTAAAAAAATGACCTTAAAAGTTTTTTCTTTGCTGCCTTAACAAGATAAACAACAAAATCAAACAAAATGAAGCAACTATTAACCTACAAATAAACTTGTAACCCAAAAATATAAACAAACCAACAACAAACTTTAACAAATTTCAAAATAAAAAAAATTAATAATAAATAGCTCCAACAATTTCTTTGGGAAAATAAACCTCAAACATGCGCTCTGAAAATGTCTAATAGTGTTTTAGAGACAAAAACGACCTTCCAGCACATTTACCATCTACTCTGGATGATAGATTATTTCATCATAAGCTGCTATTAATGGTTTCTGACATATTTTCTTTTTCTATCATTTAATTACAACATGTGATTATTTGTGAGGGACGTCTAAACTGAGAGGTGGAGCAACTTCCTGTGAGCTGCAGGAACAGACAAACACAATGAGATGGATCCTGAGCAGCAGACTCAGCTACTAATCCTGGGTTTAAGTTTCCATCCTCTGAAACTCTGCAGCCTGTTATTGTTTTAACAAAACTGTCTAACTGTGAGAAACTTCACACCAGACTGTCCTGAGGTTTTTCTACAAGCTTCCTCTGAAGGAGATTTTCAGTCTAGGATTAAAGTTAAATATTAGTTCACAATAATTGTAAAACATAAATCTCAGACTGATTATTTAGATCTTGCTGATTATCTGGAGATTATTTTCTGATTAGTTGATTATTAAGAAATTATAGCAAAAACAACCATCAAGGTTTCAGAGACAAAAAAATCCTAAATATAAACAGAAAACTTTAAATATCATAAATCTATCTTAATTATTTGATTTCATACAAACATGATCATTAAAGCTGTTTGAATTAAATGAAAGCTTTCCAGACTGTAGTTATACATTCATTATGAATTATAATATTAATCATTTAAATCAGTAATCTGAATGAAACATTTAATATGTGTGCAAACCTGTTTACTACTGAAAACATTAAAAGCAAGTATCAGAAAAAATGAAATTAAACCAACCTCCAGTTTGGTTGAAGCGCTGCTTTACAACTTGAATGAAGTTTTTGAACCAATGCTGAATCTCCATCCTTTCTGCAGTCTCTTTCTCCCAGTGGTGCTGATCTGTGTTCTTGGCAATCCAGTCCTGTGTGGGCACATCTTTCTCCGTGTCGCTGTCATAATGAACTATTTGAACATCATCAACCATCCCAACAGCTATAAACTCTGGGAAGTTTGGGACTTGCGAGGATCCAGTGTAGAAATACCTCAGAGAGTGGGTCACTGTAAGAAACAGTTCATGTTGTGAGATCTCACAGATTTATAAATAATGTTATTTTTTAAAGTCATACAATAATAAAAACCACAGCACATTACAGTCATCCTGTAATGATGCTGCTGTCGCTTCAATGAACAAAAAATAGATTTCTGAATAGATATTCTGGGGTTTTTTTATACATAAACTGTGTGATATTATTAAGTAATAATGGTTTAACTTGCATCTAAATTAAATTAAATTAAATTCTATTTTAATTTTATTAATACACCTCACAAAACGTCACCTCATTGCGCTGTTAATGAAGCAATAAAACCAGAAAAACAGCGAACTTCATATCCGGGTGTAACTCGTTTGTTACAATATGTGTGCGCATGTTTTTCAAACAGAAGGTATTCAAAAGCATAACACTGGTGAATAACATTGAAGACAATAGAAAGCAGGAGTCTTAATTTTTTATAGACTCCATCAAATGACATGTGGCTCTTTATATACTGAACAAATAATTAAATACCGTATCTAATATTTTAAAGATACTTAAATTAACTTTAGTGAACTTTAATGAGCAGCTGTTGTATGAAAAGGTTTTAATCCTTAGTGAAAATTAAAAAGGTATTTAGTTTTTAAAATAAAAGTTTTGATTATCGTCACCAGATTATCATCAGGCCTCCTCGCTGATGTTTTATTTGTTGGACTGTTTGGAGAGACAGCAGAGGCACGACGTTTAAAAATCCGCCATGAGCGATTAAAACCCGGAAATCATCCAATAGTTTTGGACATAAGTCACCTTGTTTTAATCTTTGCCTTCATCTAAACTTTAATTTTTATTATTAGGCATTGAAAAGATAAACAGACGATTTAATTACTTGTTTAAATCGATTGTTTCTGAACATTGACATTATCTACTCGGATCTATTTACAACTAAATGATTGGCGTACAGGAACTGTCTAGGGAGCGAACAGTCCGTCCATTTGTATTTAAAATGACATGAATCTGACATATAAAAAGACAAACATGAAAGACAAACTGACCTGCCGCTGCTCCCTGTATTCCCAGGAGGAGAAAGAAGACGAAAGCCTTCATGTGACCATAAATATCCAAACCTTAAACAGACTTTATGCGTTCCATTCTTCAGGAAAAGGTAAACTGGAGAACCCTACCTGTCCTACCTGTTCTACCTGTTCTTCTTCTTCTTCTGTATAGGGTTTATTGGCGGTTGGCAAACAGCAAAATGGTGCATTACCGCCACCAACTGGTGTGGAGTGTGGACCGAAATAACAAAAGAATAAATAAATAAACAAGAAATAAATAAAATATTCCGATCCTCCCGAACAAATGGGTCTGCCTTAAAATCCAAAATACAGCCTGATAACTTTCACTTATAGAGCTCATGTGAAATAAATCAATCAAGTCCAACTTCACTTTCATATCATCC
>VUQR01013404.1:55937-72854 GCA_015108515.1 Hemichromis elongatus | reverse complement strand
GAAGCTAAAAAAAAAAAAAACCCAACAAAAAAAAAAAAAAAAAAAAAAAAAAAAAAAAAACAAAAAAAACAAATCTGAGATAAAAAAAAAAAAGGTTCACAAAATAATGAGGACACATTCAATAAAATAAATATTTTTCTTTTTGTTATTGATCTGTTTGTTTCTCTTTTGTAGCAAAAGGATGTCCTGCTCCAGAGGTCCCAACAAATGGTCAGATAAGCTGCAGCCCTTCTCTGTCTTCATTTGTTAGTCATGAGACATCCCATCCACTTGGCATGGTTTGTAATTTTACATGTGATGAAGGACATGAGCTGCAAGGAGCACACAGGACGGAGTGTACACATCCAGGCCAATGGACCTCCAGATCACCAACCTGCACAGGTATATGTGAACTAGGGCTGTCAGCGTTAATCGCGTTAAAATGACGTTAACTTTAACGAGTTAACGCGGATCGCCCTTTGTGTGGGGCTGAACAGCGCTTGTACTTGTTGTCCATAATTTAATTTTTATGTTCAGACAGATCAAATGGAACTACAAACATTCACACATTTACAAATATGACTTGAAAGTTCACACTATTTACATTTGACGAAGTTTCCACAGCTCCTGCTCCAGTCACAGCCGTTACTGCTGGTGTGGCAATGGGAGGGATTGCCTTGTTATCTGGTGTGTCTATGGCTACGTGGGTCTTTAAAAAACTGAAGAAATCAAAGAAGTTCGAACAGGTTAGAGAAGAATTCACTTATTTCAATTAATTTATGTTTCTTTTGAAGTTTGCTCATTTTCGGTGTTTTTCCTCTTTTCTCTCTTTTATTACAGCAACTGTGACATAAAGGCTCCTCCACAGACCTTCCAAGATCAGTATTGACACCCTAAAATAGTAAAAACTTCTATTCTTCATAGGAAACTACAGATAGTTTTACACATTATGTGTAAATTGTCATTTTAACAGCAAATAATTTGATATAGTAGTCATGTAATATTTATTTTTCCTTAAAATGTCATTTTGATTTTACTAGGAATAAAGAGGTGTGTGTGTGTGTGATATTTTTTTTTACTGTAACACTTCAAAATTAATGTTTTATATCTGCTGTTTTCTGTGTTTGGAAATGTTCTGATATTCATGTGAAAAAATTTAAAACTTTCACTTTTTCTGCATGAGGACTAATAAAAAAGTTCAGCCGGCTGTGTCCGTGTCGCCACACTGGTAGGAATGCTTAGCCAAGCGGGATCTGTAGTAGTGGGGTGTGTAATAGCTTCATGTGGAGCCAGCCTTCATAACTTAACTCATGAGATCATAAACCGACCTATTTTCCCAGTTTCAGCCATGACCTTCTACCACCTTCTGTTTTTTTTTCCCCCACTGGATGAGGATGTGTTTGTGAAAAATTCCCAGATCTTTTGCCAAAACCTCAACCTTTCCATCATAAAGTTCATGACAAAGCAGAATAAACATATAAAAGTTAGAGGTATTCAAGGAAAGAACAATTATATTCCTAGGCATGCTTTTTTTCTCTCTCCCAGTGTTCATTGTTTAAATAAATTTAGGCTCTTTTATTTTAGTTGGACAGGAACTCACATCTCGCATCTTTCGTAAGTCTAAAGGTGTCTCGAGAGTTTCCATTACATCAATACGTCAGGATGTGCAGAAGATGTGTTTCTGAAAACAGACAAGAAGACACTGATTGTAGCGAGAAGTGAAAGGCTTAAAAAGTCATATTTAAACACTAAAAAGTGTTTCAAAGGCTGTGATCCAACCTCCATGAGTAAGCACCTTGTGTCATTGTGCACCTTTTTCTTCATTTAAAATCTGCCCCTGAAACCACCTTTACTAGAAATAGGTGGAGTTTCCCTAAAGGTTTGTTCAAGTCATTAAAATATTCAGTAAATCAGTCGTTGCATGCATTCAGCCTGGACAGTAAACATCCAGTTATTGTATGATAATGTTGCTCTGAATGGCAAACGAGAACATATAAAAGCCTGACGGTAGTCCTTAGTTTCGTCTAAAAAACTTTACATTTTTCTGCTGCAACTCTTTTTGTTTTATGTTTGAGTTCATCAGAAAACCCCCCCCAAAAAACAGGGATTTAACTTGAGCAGCAGTTTATGTCAAACAGTCCAGAGGACAATATTATAATATTACTTCTAGGTAAGTAACAGTTTTATTTTTCAGCAACTTTCCGTAATGATATTCATTAGTACTTATGAAAATAAACTCCTTTTTTCCTTTTACAGAAAACAAATTGCTAATTGAAGATGAAGTGGACATTAATCCTCATCTTTGGTAAGTGTTAATTCTAATTCTAGTGAAATGTGTGGCTGCCGGGCAAAGGCCGGCTGACACATATATAAAAAAAACTTTATTAATTATCACATAAAATTTTTTCCTGAAAATTTCCAGGTAGTTGCTTGGCTGAGACTACTGTGTGCTGGATGTATCACTACTCAAACAAGACAATGAACTGGACCAAGGCCAGAGAGTGGTGCCAGAAATATTTCACAGACATGGTGGTCATCCAAAACCAAGCGGAGAATGACTACCTGGTCTCCATCCTGCCACAGAAGAAGAACTCCCCGTATTTCTGGATTGGAATAACTAGAGGTCATATGAATGAAAGCTGGATTTGGATTGGGAATAACAGCACATGGATTGGTAACAACTCATGGGCACCAAATGAACCAAATAATGTCCATGCTACAGAGTTTTGTGTAGAGATCTACACCAACACAGGGGAAAAACGAGGGAAGTGGAACGATGAGAAATGTAGCAAACCGAAATATGCAGCGTGTTTTAAAAGTAGGTAAACCTGCCATCTAACATGTCCTGCACTGTTTTTACTACATCTTTGGTGCTTTATTTTTGCTATATTATAACTTTATCATTTTATGAAAGTGCAAGCTTGATTTCCTTTAAGGTGTTATGCTGATTTTTGGATGTTCAAAATATTTGTTTTGAATAAAATTTTTATTTATTATTCATGTAAATTGTTGTATATTTGTTTATATATTATTTTAATGCTTTATGCATCATTACAGTACTGTCAGATATCATTCGTTTGCATTGTTTAACTTTTCTAACCTCTTCATCTCACACGTCTTGTCTTAAAACTGATATTTTTTTTTACATATATCAATTATTAAAAAAGAAATAAAGTGTCTTCTATACAAAGAAAAGCTGTGTATAATGATAAGTGACCTTTTTCTTAAAAGCCCAGTGTAATGAATCATCATGTGAAAGAGGCAGATGCCAGGAGACCATCAACAGTACAACCTGCCTCTGTGAACGTGGCTTTAAGGGAGACAGGTGCCAAACAGGTGAGCTTCAAAAACTGAAATTAGCATTATTAAGTCCATATCTGTATGACCACAAAAACAAAATATAAATGCTTGAAATGTGTTATTTTAATATTATAAACCTGCTACAAGATATTACATAAAGCCCTGCATACCTGTTTGTGTCATCAGCTGTGGAATGCCCCATTTTCTCAGCCTGAGGAAAGTTTACATACAAATAGATACAGAAGTAATTACTTCAAAAAAGATTGACTATTTAGTGTTATTTATTTTGTTTAACTTCTACACTAATTCTGTTTTTAGCTAATCATTACCCACATTCTTATATAACATTAAAATGCACATGCATCAGCTTTTTTTGCATTAAAAATCATTATAAGATGTTATGTAACTTGTTTGTGTCCTCAGCTGTGGAATGCCCCCCGCTCTCTGAGCCTTACAATGGATACCATAGCTGCAGAGTAAGAAACCAAACATTCAACACGACCTGTCGATTCACGTGTGATCCTGGCTTCTTCGTAAATGGCTCATCATTTGTCACTTGTGAAGACACTGGGGACTGGAGTGGGCCAAGACCTGCTTGTGCAGGTAATTTCATGAAATCATCTATAAGTTTAATTGTTCTTGGAAATCTGCACAGGCCAAGCATAATATATTGATTTTGTAGTTTCTTTTCATAATAACTGTGCTTCCAATTAAGCATTTAAGTTACTATTACCACTCATTAGAGCAGTAGTAATACCAAACTGTGATATCACATTAAAAGTACAGTGCATGCATCAGCACGTATGTGCTTTAAAATGCATTATAATATACTGTAAGATGCTATATAACCTGTGTGTGTCCTCAGCTGTGAAATGTCCTCCTCTACCTCAAACTTATAATGGATACCATCACTGCTCAGGAGGAAATCAGACATTCAAGACAACCTGTCATTTTAAGTGTGAGCCTGGCTTTCTCCTGATTGGCTCACCAGCTGTCATTTGTGGAGAGACTGGAGTCTGGAGCGGCCCAAGACCTACCTGTACAAGTAATGTCCAAAAATTATGTTTGTAAAATGTTGTTAATCATTAAATGTATGGGTTTTGTTGTTTCTTTGTTTCTATAAAAACTGGGCTTCCAGTAACTCATGCTGAGTTATTGTGATGGACAGCAGCGGTAGTTGTGACATGTAACTGAATGATGTGCTATAATGTATAACTGGACTGTAAAAATGGCTTTTTTCTCTCTTTTTCAGGCTACAAACAGGCTCTGTTGGCATTAGCTGGATGTGGAGCCCTCTCCACCTTCTGCTGCATCTGTTTTTGTTGCATAAAACACAGACAAAGTCAGTCGTTCTCAACTACTCTCTATAGAAATAAAAGATTCTGTGCAATCGTATTGCAACACGCCTCGAAAGTAATCCGTTTCTCTGTTTCTCACAGGAAAGAAACTTTCCCAAGAAAGGTCAGTGTTGAAATTGTACGTTTGAGCTGCTCCACCCTTTCTCACAGACTTTGCTAACTTAGTATTCAAAGAATTTTTTGGAAAATAATAAGAACATTGTTCTGCCCTGCACAGGCCGCCCGAAGAAGGAAGTCCACCCTGTGATACACAACCATAAACAACGTCCCACGTCTTAATTAGAATATATTAGACACCAAGAGAGTCACTCACAATAACTGCAATGCAGCAGTAACCAGTAGACTGAAAAATGCACTGGATGCTATTTTAAATATCAATCAGCTAAGGCTTTTGTCTAATATGTTATAAAAGTTACATTTGATATCTTGCATAGTTATAAATTTTGTAATAGTTTATATTTGATGGTTTGTCATCACGCTATGATTCAGACATGTGTGCTGCATTCTGGTAAATTGCTTTTAAATGTAAATGTTAATAAAAAATAATGTATTAGTGACTGTGTGTGCATGTCTTTTTGTGAACATATAATTATCTTTGGATGTGCGCATGCATGTGTGTATGTGTTCTCAGAGTGCTGTGAGTGGTTGAGTGAAACCCTTCCTGAAAGGAAGCTATGGTAGAAATGATATTACAAAATTGGTCATTGGGTCAGTCCCTGGAGGACAGATAATACTGTTTTGTCATTTACTTAAGAGGTGAAAAATAAGCGCCAAGAACGGCTCAGAAGGTAAGACGTGTAAGAGTTGTTCAAGCATAATTATAGAAATTGATACTGTACCTTCACTTGCACATACAGTAATCATGTGTAGTTCTCGGTTGTTTTTTTTTGTATTTCAGATGTCAGTTCATGTAAGAAAAAACTCGCATTGTAACGCATTGATGGCTACGCTGATTGTGTTTGCCATAGGTAAGCCTGCATAATACACACACCAAACGCTTTTCTTCACCAGTTCACATTTATCTGACTGTTCTAATGCTCAATTTTTAGACTTGAGTAGTAGGAGAGGAGGTGTGCAGGCATGGACATACAACTACAGCATCAGTCCAAACCAGAACTGGTATGAGGCTCGCAAGTGGTGCCAGAAGTACTTCACGGACATGGTTGCCATTCGGAACCAAGAGGAGACTAATTTCCTCAATGATCTGCTGCCGTTTAATCCAAAATATTACTGGATAGGGATTCGGAGAGTGGCTGGATTGTGGACCTCGGTAAACACCAGTCAGAGTGTACCAGAAGAGGCTCAAAACTGGGCAGCAGCAGAGCCAGATACCATACCCCAACAGGACTGTGTGGAGATGTACATTAAGAGGAGCAGAGACACAGCCAAGTGGAACAATGAAAACTGTAATAAGCTGAAAGGAGCGCTCTGCCACTCCGGTAAAATACTTTTTACTTAGTCTGATGGAAAATTTTGGCAGTAAATGTAAAACAGCATGTGACACATTTTGTGTGATTTGCAGCCTCTTGCAAAGCCGAGTCTTGCAGTGCTCATGCAGAGTGCGTGGAAACCATTGGAAGCCACATCTGCGAGTGCCATCCTGGTTTCCGAGGCCTACGCTGTGAAGAAGGTAAGCTAATAAGATTTGTAGAATATTGCAATATGCAATCCAAATATGCAATTATGAAATGGTGACTAAATAACCAATCGAGATTAGCCTGATATTTCATTCTGACCAACTCAATCACAAGATTCACCATTACAAGTGATTGATTTTAAATAATATTAATTGTCTTTAAGGAACAGTTTGTCTCTGTTCTATATCTGAATGCCATAGTAAGTCCAGGACTTCATCGTAGCAGTCCATTTAGGGTTAGATTGTTATGAATTTGTCCCTTATTTGTTCCTCAGGAAATTCTGTGTTTTAGTTTTAGTTTAGCCAACTGACAATTGTTAAAAGATATTTTTGCAAACCTAAGCTAAAGACGAGGACTAATTTTCTACATAATGTATTTTTATTTGTTTTATCTTCAGCAATCACGTGCAAACCTTTTCCACATCCAAATCAAGGCTCTCACCGCTGTTTCCATCCCTATGGGTCTAATCATTTTAACTCTTCCTGCCATTTTCTCTGTGAAGTTGGATTTCGGTTAATAGGCGCGCCTCAACTCATTTGCCAAGCCAGTGGGCTCTGGAACCACCCCGTTCCTCTGTGTCAAGGTACGGCAACAGGAAACCAGCTGTTTTTAAAAACTGATATGTCAGAAGGCAAAAGTTACAAAACATATTTTGACTGCTTATCATAGTTGTACAGTGTCCAGATTTGAAATACACCAACTACAGTGCGACTAGCATGAACTGCAGCCACCCCATCACGCCCTTCAGCTACAACTCAACCTGTGAGTTCAGGTGTGATGAAGGCTACGAACTGATTGGGCAGAACCGGATAATCTGTGACCACACTGGCCAATGGACAGCCAGTGTTCCAGTATGTACAGGTAAAGCTGTCATTGCCTTTGAATTTAAACCATTCTGTATGGTGGTTAGTTAGTTTACTCATTTTTATTTTTAGTTAAACTGATTATAGCTTTCATTTATGTGTCTCTGTGTGTGTTTGAGTGTCACAGTACTTGTATAATACTTGAACCCTTTTTACAGATTTACTTTCAAGATATACTACTGCATAACTGCACTCAGTACACTTTCACATCCTGTCTGGACTGTGCAGCAGATTAGCTTAGGTCAGCCTGTTATCACTCCACTTCACACTCATTTAAGTCTGTGCTGCACAAACAACACTGTGATTTTTTCATGGGTCAGTAAACTGCTTTTTTTGGTTTGTTTTTTTCTTTGACTGTAGGTTATCTCAGCACGATTATTCACACCTCCACATCATGATGTTTGTGAAAGTGCAGTCATAACACATTTAACATAAGAGCAGTGATCTGCATTATGTGAACTTTGAGTGACTGATATCTGCGTTTCACCACAGTGATGAAGTGCTCCCCAGTTCTCTCTCCGGTTATGGGCCACATGACCTGCGTTGACCCCGTGGAGCCTTTCTCTTATGGCTCATGGTGTAACTTCACCTGCAAGGAGGGTTACTATTTAACTGGGGACAAGGTACTCAGCTGTCTGACCTTGGGACAATGGAGCAAGCCTACACCTACATGCACGGGTGTGTCACAGACTACTCTGGTGCACCACAAAGCAGCACACACTTTCTGGATTGAAATTAATAAAAATTGCATGCTCTGATGGTGAAAGAACAGCGTTTCCTCTTTTCTAGTGGTGCAGTGCAACAGTCTTCAGGCTCCACCTCATGCCAGTCTGCAATGCCAAGATCCTATAAACAAGCACAGCTACAACTCAATATGCACTGTTCAGTGTGAAGAAGGATTTGATCTGATTGGTACAAATGTGACAAAATGTTCTTCACAGGGTAATTGGAGTCATGCACTTCCTGTTTGCCTGGGTATGACTAAATGCTAAATATACCATATAATTTATTAATTTAATGTGAACCACGGGTTAAGAAGTTGGCTTTTCTTATGTTTGTCTTTCTTTAAGCTAAGAGATGTGCTCCAATTAGTTCTCCTTCTCATGGCTTCGTATCATGTTCTGACCCAAATGGTTCCTTCAGTTTTGGTTCTCGGTGCACAACAACGTGTGATGTGGGCTTTCTGATGAATGGGACGTCCGGCACTGAGTGCACCTCCATGGGGACGTGGAGCACAGATATTCCACCATGCGTGGGTAAAGCACATGCTAAAAGCTTGTAATTTCACGGTTCAGTTTGCATTACAACAAAGTTTGACTAAATCTTTCCTTTTGTTTATCACCAGCTAAGAAATGCCCCACATTGAACTCTCCTGCTCACGGCTCCATATCTTGCTCTGATGCTCATGGAGAGTTCAGTTTTGGTTCTCATTGCACGACAACCTGTGATGAGGGTTTTGTCTTAAATGGGACTGCTGTCACTGAGTGCGCGGCTACGAGCCGCTGGAAGAGAGACATCCCACATTGCTTGGGTAAAAAAACTTCTAAATGCATGTATTTTAATCTTAATTAAGACAAGAATGTGTAATTTCAAGGTTTACAAAGTGTTCGTCTATCACTTTAGTCATATAAAAAGACATTACTCACCTTCTGCCCTGTGTGTTCTCTCCGACTAGCTACAAAATGCCCCACACTGAACTCTCCTGCTCACGGCTCCATATCTTGCTCTGATGCTCATGGAGAGTTCAGTTTTGGTTCTCGTTGCACGACAACCTGTGATGAGGGGTTTGTCTTAAATGGGACTGCTGTCACTGAGTGCACGGCTATGAGCAACTGGAGCACAGACGTCCCACATTGCCTTGGTAAATAACACGCTAAATGCTGCATTTTAATCTTAATTAACACAAGAATGTTTAATTTCAAGGTTTACATGGTGTTCATCTACCACTTTAGCCATGTTTTGCTGACCTTTTGCCCTGTCTATTCCATCCCACCAGCTACAAAATGCTCCACACTGAGCTCTCCTGCTCACGGCTCCATACTTTGCTCTGATCCTCACGGAGAGTTCAGTTTTGGCTCTCATTGCACAACAACCTGTAATGAGGGTTTTGTCTTAAATGGGACTGCTGTCACTGAGTGCGCGGCTACGAGCCACTGGAGCACCAACATACCTCAATGCCTGGGTAGAAAAAAACCCTCTATCATAATCAGTGATCAGACAATCAAAGGTAAACACTTCATTTAAAAGTTTAAATGGCATGACACCTTTTCTTTGTCTTGGTCCCTCTGTGTCTTGCAGCTAGGCGATGTCCCACTCTGACCTCACCCTCTCATGGGTCCTTAGTCTGCTCTAATCCCCACGGAGAGTACAGTTTTGCTTCTGTGTGCACATCAACATGTGCAGAAGGTTTTGTGCTAAATGGTACAGCTATCACAGAGTGCACACCTGAGGGCAGGTGGAACAAAGACGTTCCAAAGTGCTTAGGTAAAAAACACTCTTTGTATCAACATCCAGGGTGTCAGAAACGGACTGATAAACTCCTATATTTATCATTTAAATTGCATAGCTACACTTTTCTTTAAAAAAAAAAAAAAAACTACTAGCATCTAATAATCTGCTCTGTTCCTCTCTATGGGCTGTGGGGGTTTGTTTTTTTGTTTTTTAATATAGCTGAAAGGTGTCCTATTCTCACTCCTCCTCCTCATGGGAGCGTAGTCTGCTCTGATTCTCATGGTGAGTTCAGATTCGGCTCCAGGTGCACATCAACATGTGAGGACGGCTTCCTGCTAACTGGGATGGCTGATACTGAATGCACCTCTGCGGGCACATGGAGCACAGACATGCCAGCCTGTCAGGGTAATTAACCAAAACATGATACGGTTGCCATCCACATATACTTCTTCTTAATGTTTTAATGCGTGTCCATACATTAAATAATCTCAAACTCACTTTACCACCAGTAAGTCAAAAGTGAAGCTGTACTAAGCGTATACTGTTTTAACGTTATCCACAGCACGTCGATGCCCCCTGCTGGCCAAAGCGCCACAGCATGGGAGGATGAACTGTAGCCATCTGAACTCTCCCTTCAGTTATGGCTCACAGTGTGACTTTAAATGTAATAAAGGTTTCTCGCTGAAAGGAACATCCTCTATGATGTGCAACACCTCAGGTCACTGGGATCAGGATCCACCCACCTGCCAACGTAAGTGCATAGCAATACTTTGAATGTTATTGCATTATTGTGGATCTTATGTGATTGTAGTTGCTGCCCCTTTTTTAGCTGTACAGTGTAAGGCCGTCCGTGCCTTCTCCTCGGACCTGTCTATGAATTGCTCTCATCCTCTGGGGAATTTCAGCTTTGGCTCCGAATGCGTTTTCAGCTGTAAAGATGGATTCACCCTCAATGGCACAGCGGTGTTACTTTGCTCTGCCACTGGGATCTGGAATGACAGCTTGCCCGGCTGCACAGGTAAATTATTTTCTGTAGTTTAAAGTGATATTTCCCCCTATAATTTATGAATGACACCATAAGATAGGAGTCTTCTCTTGCACACTGTGTGGTGTGATACAGGCAAAACCCAAACTAATATCAACATACACTATAAAATAATGACACCTGCTGGCCATGAAGTATACACTGAGAACAATTCCCAAAAGCTTCATTTAAATCTTTATGTGATGTTGCGCCAGGTATGTCGATTGGGACTGCCATGTTGCTGTACACTGGCGCTGGGACGGGAATTGCTGTTGTGATACTTCTCGTGATAGGACTGACTATGTTGCTCATGACACAATTTAAGAAAAGAGGTGAGCGCTACTGTAGTGATGCACATTTACATATTTAGTGTGGGGTAGCAGGGCACTTAGAAGGTGCACTTCTAATCCCATCTTTTCATCTTTGCAGGAAATATGATCACTTCTGATGTCCCGACATGGGGTGAAAGAGAGAATCCAGCATTTGAGTTTTGACCACTTGTTCCTTTTTTGAGATGCGATTTTATTTCATGCTCGATATTATTAATATTATTATTTTGAGAAGCTTGGTATTTACTGCATCTGCTTGCTCCTGCTTAAGCTATAGAAATTAATATTACACACCTCATCCATGATACATAAAGGATGTCTACAGCTACTGCATTAGGTCCACCCTGTACATTTCCAAAAGTCAATAAAATTAAAAAGTTCACATAAAAATTGTTGTTTCATTTGCTTTTTCATTGTTTTATGTTTACTCTTCCCTGACTCATCCAGTCCCATTTTACTGCTGCCATTATTTCAGCTGTGTCCAGTATCATGTGGTACAATTTGGAATGACCCTGCCCTGTCAGGTCATCACCAGAAACTCATATTTTATGCATTTAAAAGCTGTGGGATCAATTGGGAATGCTCCCAAAAATCTCTAGGCCTGCCGGAATGCCATTAGTTGTCAGTTTAGCACATTTAGTGATTAGAAAGCTCACATAATCGTGTCAAACTGGGCACTGATCCCACAGTGACTACCCCCAAATTAAATAATAATAAATTAGTAAGTCCAGTGGCTGAAAGCATAAATTTCCATGATATGACTGTATCTACTACACTAAACCTTGCTGGTCTATGTGTGCAAACAGAGCTTATTTATGATCTGCAAGCATCCTTTGGAGTACGTTCAGCAAAGCGTGTGCATCTGTCTTGGCACTGCAACAGCATGAAGCCAATTATAGCAGTTAAAAGACAGAGGGTTTGTGGCCTGTGGTTGGCATGGAGAGTGCAATAAATAACCGCACCGTTGACAGGAAACTGTTTGGCTACCATCGGAATAATAATGAGGTTATCGCTACCCGCTGTGACCGTATGATCACGGTGTGAACACTTTTTTTTTTTTTTTGGTCTTCTCACTCACTACGCATGCCAACTGCACACAGACAGGAAGGCAAAAGGCTCCCCCAGGTGACCACCTTGGCTTTCTTCCTCGATATTTAAGGCCCCCCGCCCCCCCTCCTTTTATTCACCTATAGATACAAGGAATACATTATGTTATGTTAGGCCCTACAACAAAGAGTGTTGTTCCTACTAACACATGAGAATGAACACACGCACATGCCAGCGGACACTCAGAGCAGATACAGAAACAGATACTAAGGGACTCCAAACACAGACGTACTGTAGGTATTCTCTGCTGCTTGCTTCTTTAGCTCTGGTTGGCAGTAGTGCACTACGGTGACAGACAGTTAGATTGTTCCTGACCATTGACTTGAGCTCTCTGCTGTGCAAGGTCTGATTTCATAGTGGGAAATATGAGATGGGTCCAGGAGAGGGTTCACGGCTGGGGCAAGGAGGCACTCCATACAGTGGGGCTTCATATCTCCGTGTCACCCTGGGCATTCTCCCCTGACACAGCTTTCAGCCACTCCGTTGTCTGAAGCCCCCTCCCTGGGTTTTCGCAACCTCCCTTCCCATGATTGGTGCATTCCAGCTGGGCACAGTGCCTGGGTGGTCCCCCACCTCCCCCTCCTCCCATCCTCTTTGACTGAAGGAAGGAAAAGGCAGAAAAATGCAGCAAAGGCCTTTGACCGAGAGAAGCACAATGTGAGCGTTGATGATGGCGGCGTGGATGTGATGCTTACCTGCCACTGACCCATACGGCTGTCATAGCCCAGCGTTTTACAATCTGACGATCCATTCAACAGCCAGGAGAAGATGTCTCACTGACCCGTCACCTAGATCGGACTGATAAGCACTGAGGATGGACTGACCTGCCTCTAACCCTCAGCATGAATATCCCATTTTCACATGGACAAATCACCCCGTGGTTTGTACTTACATCACGGTGAACATTCACTGTTTCATGTTTATTATGTTCTGATTATTGTTAATTCGATCGAGATGAACAGCATACACACACATTTTGAGAATAAATACAAATACACACCCAGTCAACTATGTACATGAGTAGATGCAGTTATGCTCTCATGATCTAGCATTCAAACATAGAGAGAGCGTTCAGGGTCATGCACGTACAGGAGACTCTGAAGAGCGTGCACTGTTGAGAGAGATTTTAAAGCATAAGAGGCAGGAGTGTAATCGGGTTTGTATAGAGGTGAACATGGTATAGTATTGCATGGTATCACTGTTAGTGTACCCCGTCCCCTTTTAACATTTTACGTCCACGTACCAAATTACCACATTTCTGAGATAAATTCAGTCTGTCTGAATCTGATAGCCGCCCTCACGAGGTGAAGTATGAGTCCTGCATGGAGTAGAGGCGGTCAATAGGAGTGAGTGGCGAGGAGTCACCAAGAGAGAGGCAGTCGCCGTCAGACATATGACACAGCGGGTCTCTGTCCACGTCGCCATACAGGCTCTTGAAACCTAAAAATGATATAAATTATTATTTTGTGTCAAGGCTCAACTACTTTTGGAAGTTTAAACTAATACCAGCAATATCAAAAGTAAAAATGTAAATGTCTAATCCTAAAACGTAACTTTTATTTCATGTTTGTTTTATAAAAGGCCTAAAATAAAGTGAAGGTTTGACTGGGCTGAGATCTTTTACCGTAAGGATGCATGTGATCCCCTGGCATCTGAGGTGGGGTCAGGCCCTGTCTGAAGGGGTCCATGTCCCAGTCCTGCTGTTCCAGTGTGGTCATTCCCATCTGCTGCTGCTGCTGCTCCTCAATATGGACATAAGAGGACCCGAGGTGCTTCATCTCAGAGGTCACACTGCCACAGGAGGGCGCTGTAAAGCGTAGGAAACCCAAAGGAGATCACAGAGATGTGTGTTTATGAACTTTTGTTCTCTGTTAATGATTTTAAGCCTTTTTAACTCCAGAAACCCCTTACAAATTTAAAAAATTAAATGCTAAACTTCTGAATTTGAACTTTGTATAACTTTAAAGGCTGAATAAAATCTTTAGTCAAGGTATTTCCCATTACCAGTGAGAAAAAGATACATCTAACATACAGTTAGAGAAAGCTCTACCTTCTCTTACGGTGAGAACAACAAAATTGTGAATAATACCTGTGTGATGCGAAGGGTGTTCACACTGCTCCTGAGTCTGCTGCTGCTCCTGCTGCTGTTGTCTCCTGGCCAGTTTCTTCATCTAAAAACATGCATCGAGAGACATTAAAGCTCTTTAATGCCTCAGTGCAGTCAAATCCTCAAGTCTACTGTAAAAAAAACAAAACCCATCCTCCCACTCCACAGTCCGTCTACCACCCAGGAGTATGAGTGTGTTCACTCAGTTGTAAAGTATCAAGACTGAGGTAGAGGGCAGCCACACATGAGCCCAAATTGTGAGGAAATATTGGGTTTAATCTACAGTGATCTCTGCGTGAGATGTCATCAGTTTCCTGTATGAAGAGATAACCAGGCTGATTTCCACTCTGGCTTACAAATCCAGTGCAGAAAGAAGGCTTTTATTAGCAGCGCGTGATGCCGTGTGTGAGCGCGTGTGTGTGTGCGTGCGTGTGTGTGTACTTTGAATTACTTTGGCTCTTTGGTTCTGGAACCAGACCTGCACCACCCGGACACTCAGACCAGTCTCGGCTGCCAAGGTCTCTCTTACCTTGGATTAAGATTCAGGAGGGCAACACAAAGACAGAATGTGAGGGGGAGAAAAAAGAACGAGGAGGTCATTTGAAGGATAATAAATATCTGCGTCACATCACAAATATGTCAAAGAAGCAGAAACTGCTTGAAGATACACTCATGATGCTTATTTGTGTTTTGAAAAAACGGCTATCTTTTTAAAAAAAATCTGCACTTTGGTACTTTTAAAGTCAGTTCATGAGGAATTTAGCAGTGTCACTTATAACATCACGGCCCAACTGCCCACTGGCAGTACAGTGATAACAATGTACAGCAGATATATGAAACCATGTCACATATTTTTGAATTAAGTTTTCTTCTATTTTTTTGGTTCATTCTGTCAAGGTGACGCATGACACAATGGTTTTCTTTCATAATATGAGGTAAATGGGTATCTGCATTGTACATGCTAGTAAAAGGCTTCAACCTTGTCGCTTGTTTTAAACAATGAAGAAAATAAGTGCAAAGTTGAGACGCTGCTGTATTAAAATTTCTAACACTAGTCTATGTTATGTCCTCATATGAAATAGATTCATAGTTTTAACTTGAATGCAAAGTAACAGAAGGTATTTATTTTTTTTGCCTTTTACCTTTCGACAAGGCTTGGAGGAGACCTCAAAGGATGCTTTAAAGGTCCGTCTTTGCTGAGTGGTCAGAATAGTGCGAGGTCTTTTGGGACGTTTGCTCTCCACATCATCTGATTTAACTTTTCTCCCTGTAATCCTTCCAGACTCCTCCTCAACTTCTTCATCGTCATCGTCACTTTTACCTAGAGGACAGGCATAGATATGATTGAAAATATTCACATAAAGACAGAATTTGTTTTGTTTTGTTGTCAAACACAAGAAAAAATTATAAAATTAATACCATACCTACATGTTTAAAAAAAAAAATTTAATAAGAATTTTAGTTTTGGTTTAAAATGCAAATACTTTAGACCAACTTGGCTGATGTTGGGCTGAGTTCGTCGCATTTCTGTATCTCCCAGAATTATTTTTTATGTCCCTGAACAACTCAAGTTGACTTTTTACCACTTGATTTGAATCATCATTTTGGCAATGTATTTTCATTGCACTGTTACAGTTACATACTCAAACTAAAATGTGCTTATTTTAGCCAATGCTAGTCAGAGTTTGAATGTGGAATTTAATCATAAAAAATGGATTCTGAATTTATTACAAATCAATAGCAAAGAGCAGCATGGAAGCATGCAATTTCTGCACCTGTTTCAGAAGAGCTAGGACTGGCCAGACACTGGTGGTAGCCCTCTCTGGCACACAGTAGCTGTCCCTCCCTGAGGACGCAGCGGTCTCCTGTCTGCAGGCGGCAGGAACAAACGCTGCAGGTGAAACAGCGCAGGTGGAACACAGCGGCCCCCGCACGCATCACCAGCTCTGCAGGAGAGATGGCTTCTGTGCACCCTGCACAACGCACTGCAAACAGACTGAACAGTGGGGGAAAGCAAGCACACAGAGAGAGAAAGTGTGAGAGTTGAGTAAATAACAGAGAATAGGGATTTTGTTTTCTTTAGACACTTGAGGACCCCTTCACACATCAGTAAGACGGGACTCTTTGAGAAAAACAAAAAATGCTGGGTAGACTTTGAGAATGTTGCTGAGTCGAGCTGTCACTCAAAACAACTTCCAGCCTGACTTCTCCTCTCGCCTTCTCCCCCCTCCTGCCTGGACCACTCAGACACATACCCTTAGTGTGTCGGGTGTGTATCTTAGCGCCTGGCAACCAGTACTTGTGAGCTTAGCCTCAGAGACTGTTGCCGTGGCTCCGACTGCCGTGTCCGAGGCTGCGCTCCTGGGGAGGCAGGAGAAAGGCTCTCGGCAGGCCATGGCTCCAGGCAGAGGGGTGGAATCAGATCTCCTGGTGGGAGAGACTGAGCCACTGGTCCCAGGAATTATCCGTGGAATTATCCGTAAGTCTGCTTAACCAGAAGTAGACAAAGACAGAGCCAGCCTTCAAGCAGCAGGACCATTGTCCGCTGGCTGGCACCTCTGCATTTTGGGTCTGTCACGCAGGATGATGCGTCATCATTCTGGAGCTGGCGTTTGTCTCCAGACTTGACTAGGTCACCAGAGCAGTCAGCACAGAGGCATGAGAAAGTGACAGCTTTTCCCCTTTTTTTGTTTCCAAATAAAAATACTCCATGTGCCTCGTGAGAAAAGCCTTTTTTCTTGATACTGTGAAACCATCAAAAA
>VUQR01013404.1:7697-24985 GCA_015108515.1 Hemichromis elongatus | reverse complement strand
TGTTTATATGTGTCTTTTTTTTTTCTTAGTGAAAATTTGGAAACTCTTAAATTCACATTCTGAAAAACATGTTTTTATAATGTGGTTTTTATGCTTCATTAAAAAATAAATTCACATGATTAAAATCTGATGAAATCCACATGTATAGTTTTAATCTATCATCTTGTATTATTTATTTATTCACTTAATTGCCTAATAGTTTATTTTGGTGATCAACTAATCCATCCATCACCCTCAGATCTCTATCCCGCCTCCCCCACCCCACCCAGCTCACACATACACACACCCATTCAAGCCCACTCAGCGAAGCAACCCTTTGCGCTAATCCCTTTGTATTCACAGCCCCATTACCACCAAACAATGTCCTAAAGCCTAATCCTAAACCAAGCTCGACAAACCTGGGCTACCTGCTAACAAGTCCCAGTGCAGCTAAAAAGGCCAACCAAAACCTTAACCAAACCGTCTGTTTAAGTCACCTTAAATCACCCCTTTGCATACATTCATGTAAACCACACCAGCTTATAGGTGCGTTCCTTTTTTTTCAGTCTTTCACCACTCTTTTGGCCCCACTTGCTGTATCTTCCCTGGTCCTTTCTGCATTTGTCCTTCTCTGGCTTCGGGATGGAAGTTCTAGCTGCGTCGTCATGGGAGATGACTCTCTCCATCTGCCTCCGCAGTCATGAGCCCATCTCCATCACGCTTTATCCGAGGGACTTCCACCACCCCCCACCCTCCTGGACCCCTCTTCACCATTCTGACAACCCCTGCCCCCTTCTCAATAGCCTACATAAGCCTGCGATGATAAGTGTTCTCCCTCTTTTTGTGGGTTGGGATAAGACAATGCCACAGAGCACTACAGAACATCATCCATCTCATAGCTCATCAATCTGGCAGACAAAAGATGAAATGTAGCTCAAACTCCCTTTCGCAAAAGGGGTTTTCTCTTTGCTTAGAAGAGGCTTGTAGCCCAACTTTCTCACTCCTTTCCACTGCTAAGTAAAGTTCCTCTCCCCGTGGCCACAGGGGAGGAAAGTACGCTCGTCTTTTTATAAAACACCAGTGCATAATTACAACTGCACAAAAACCCAACAAAATATGTAGACACGATTTTAATATCAAGTGACAGACGTACTCAGCGGCAGCAAAACGATCATTTAGGCATGAAAAGCTTGAATGGAAACATGCTGTCAACTCACCAAAACATGAGGCCTCTGCCACATTTGCAAGAATTTGTTTTGTGGTAAATGTTAATTAAAGCCTGCTGTCAAATAAATGCCACCATCTACTTTTGGTTCCTTGATTAAATTTACATTGTCTCATGGCCAGCATGGGGCTCTTTGTTCCCTCACTGTGGTCTTGATTTTATTTATGTGTTTATTTGTTTCAGTAATACATTCCTAACAAGATACTCCTTAAAGTTTTATGAGCAAATGTAAATTTATTATAGAGCATTCAGATTCCTGTGCCGTTTCACCACTTTAACCACCATGACAAATAACAAGAGGATCAGAACATAACCACCAAAGCATTTACTATAACAAATTACCGTAAACAACCAATAAATTGAGTACAGTAACGTGCTGCGATCAACTTTTTTTTTCTTTTTCAGCCATCGAGTCATCAGACTTGAATCTTGCTCTGTTGCTCGATTCTGTTCGCAACTCATCTGAGCAAAATCACGTTAGAGAAATGATGGGCAAAGTCTACATCTTCAGTTATTGGTCTAAATTGATTTTATTTAACCACATTTTCAAGTCTTTTGACAAAGTAGTTTGTGAGGAAACTGTTATTTTGCAAAAAAAAAAAGAAGAAGAAAATGAACTGAGAAGCACGAACACACAGACTGAAAACCTTTTCTTCATAAAAAAAATTGCTTTTTTCTACTCACTGAGCTACAGTACAGCGTAAATGTCCTAAGCTAACCCTCATTTCTTTTTATTTTGCTAGGAAAATTAGAAGTACTTACAATGATTTATTAAAATATGTTTCAACATAAAGTGAAATAAAGTATATAAGGCAAAACCAGAGTTCGTGCAATTCTAACAAGCCTGAAAGTCAATATGTGGTATGAGCTTCAGCTAACAGTACATGGATCAGCTGAATGGCTAGATGCATCCCTCAGGTACGGATTTTTTTTTTTTCCTATTTCTTAAGAAGATCGACTTTGTTCATTAGTCGATAGGGTTGTTTTAGATCTACCCTTCCTTTGTCCATTTCCCTCAGATTTTTTAAGGAAACGCTGCACACCATGCTGCAATACCGACACGTTGTGCAATTCTAAAAGCCAGTGGGAATTATGCTGATTGATCAAAAATACTATTGACCATCTGTCAAGTTGTGCGATCTTTAGCTTTTTTTTTTTATTAATTCAACTCAAGAGATAAAGTAAGAGAGAAAGTATGTGTTTTATGACAGGCTGCTATTAACAAAGTAAGTTAGACTGGGTTGATAACAGGTTATTGTTTTATTCTAAGGGATGGAAAAATTAACAACAACAAAAAAAGCTTATTGTGAGAATGTGGAAGTGGGCCTAATATTCAAATAACATGGTGTTCCTATTCTATTGTGTGATATTTATAGTGACAACATACACTGTTTATATCAGCTGTTCATATTTGTATAAAACTGCTTTGCCTGTCCCAAAATTACACTGGGCACCCTTAATTATCATCATTTAAAATTACTTCAAGGATTTAAAAAAGTGTTTTTATCAAGTCTGCTTTGAACTTTAAAAAAATTAACAGAGCATCAGCATGAATGGTGTATTTCAAACAAAGGGAGGAGACGTGTTGTAGCAGCTTTTACGCCACCAACAGCAGCAATATGACCAAAGCCCCTAATCCGTTTTACACAAATGTTCTGTTAAACCATTCAGCCAACATATCAGGTTAACCTGTTAATCTGCTCTTCGTGTCTGGCTCTCAGGGGCTTTTCGCACGATCAATATTATAAGTCGCAAACTGTCAAACAGACATGCTTGCATTGTTACCATAATCAAGACACCACAAAGTTAGCATTTTGAGATTTGTTAAAAGTAAAAACCCTAGACTGGAACCATAAAGAACCATATCCTGCTAAGTAAAGACGATAAACTGGACTTTCAGACGTAGACGACCTCTATGTAAGTCTATACCTTGAAGTATTAGGTTAAAACCAGTGGCTATTTCTTTTTGAGAGAAGCTTCAAACCAATCAGGGAATCAACCAGACCACCTCAGGTTAATCTCACTATGACCTGAAATGCCCACAAAGGATTAAGTCCAGTGTACACCTGCCACTGATTTTTAACACACAATGTCACTTAAAGTGACTGCGTTATTTGAAAATCACAAATCATAAACACAACTCTTAAGAGCTGATTTATTATCAGGGCTATTCAACTGTACATAAATCGCTGATGCAGGACTGCTTAGAGTTTAACTGCAGAAGTGATGTCCCTTACCTTGTCCATAGTTACAGAACAATGTTTTAATGTCTTAATATTATTTTTTTCCTCACAAAATCGTAACTATTTTATACGATCTGAATTACGTCCACATGTTCTTTAAGTATAGTTTAAAAATATTTGAAGGACTGAAAATGCACTCTAACATCTAGCAGAGTCTATCCATGTCCAGCTATTATTGTAGCAGATGCAATCTGTGTGAGGAGTTGTGTAACTGTGTATCAAGCTGTGTATGTGTGTTTTTAAAAAAGCTTCACACCGAGATGATTGAGCTCTCTGACACTCAAGTACAGTTCACATCAGAATGGACATGTCAGCAGCACAGAACACCAGGAAGTGGACAGAGTGCATAGACTCTATCCATGCAATTAACACCTCTGACCATTATTACAGTCATGTTTGGTTGTCTTAAGAGCTAGCTCCCCTGTCAGTAGCTAGCTGCTAGGGTAAAATGACCAGTCTAAACTGAGTTAACTGTTTTCCAACAATGCCTTTATTTGTTTTGTTTTGTTTTTTCCTTTGTTCGTTTGTTTCTCTCACAAAACCGACCCTGGCTTCAATAAGACCCAACATATTGGCAGTATCAGTGAAAATCTGGTCTGATTAGATATCACTTTTCACCTTATGTCTCTGACAACTCTCATATGACTACCATGTGCACGTGGCCTTAATGACTCATGGTGAAACATCATCATCATGCGCATGAGGCAAGAGGTTTCAATGTCTTGTCTCTGTCAAAAAAAGTGAGAAAGCTGGCAGTGGGTGTAAAAAAAACTTTAAACTAAAAAACAAAATGAAATACTGAGAAGAATACACTGGAATCTACCATAATGCAGACTGCGTTTTGAATATACACTTTGATGGACAAGATATTTTTGTTTCTTAAATGTCCCGTTGCCAAAACATACTTTTATTATCATATTCGACCACTACAGGATTTTTTCTTTCTTTTTTTTTTTTTTTTTTTACTGCGGAAATGCCGGTGTAGTCTTTAAAATTAGTAGTTTCCTTTAGAACTTAACATAAGTGACTTACTCAACTTCTTCCTCATGATCTCAGCTCCTGCTTGTCGACAGAAGTCAGCTTTTGAACACTTAACGTTTCACGCCGTACCGTGGAGCCTGCAGTACTATCCTGCTTCCTGGCGGCGTAGTTAGGAATCACAAGCTCCGATACAAGTTTTCCAGCAGCATTAAAACAACTGCAAAATGTAATGCCTTTCTTTAGTGTCCTCGCATTGTTTGTTGCTGTTTTTTATTTTATTTTTTTTCCTATATGTGTGTGTGTTTATATTTATATATATACATGTCTTACTTGTAATTCTTTTAAGATCTACTTATTTTGCTTACTGTCACCTAGATAGATATATAACTCAGGCTTCTATTCTTTGTATTTGTTACCTTTTTTGTTCTGAGAATCAGAGAGCAATAATAAATAATAAAATAAATGATAATTTATTAATAAAATTCCCAGCTGCGCGCCCATACTCGCTGCGCGACGGGTTGTAGTCCCTCGGCGGCACCCGTAGGCTGACGGTAAAGTCAGACGTGTATCTAAACGGGAAGTTCCACCCTAAACAGCAGCTTTATCAACAGTGGTATGAGTGGTCGCTATATTGCGCTTTGTTACAGTGTGATAATATACTAATGAATTCAATAGAAGATGTCATCCGACTTAACGTTAGTCTTCGAAAATCATCGGCCGTACCCTGTGATGGATAGTGAGGCAGGCATCATCTCCATCGACCAGGGGGGAGAGTGGGGTAAGCTACAGTGGAGCTCACACATTCTAGAAAGAGAGAAGCAGTGTAGCTGACAACAGTATATCAACAGGGACAACACGTTACCGAGAAAGTCACCGAATAATAGAAGAATTTTTGTAAGTCGGTTGTTTTAACGACGGAAGCATGAGGTTTTTGTGTTGTGTTCGTTGTCACACTCCTAAAGTCTTAGCTAGCCATTTAGCATTAGCTATGATGCTGTGATGATGTAACAGCAGGTAATTTGATTTCTAACCAAACATTGTAACTGGAGACTGGGCACACATCAAACTGCAGTGTATGATCATTATTACAGATATCTCAAATTAAATATTGTTAATATATAAAGTGCACAAGTGACCCTAAACTAATTTTTTTAATAATCATTTTTAAGGTGTCGAAAAGTAAAACTTGCTAAAAAATTTATATGTTTAATGTTATATATTAATTTTTTTATTAATGCTTTTTTTTTTAGGTAACTATTAATAGACTTGCACTTTTTCCTTTTGCTTGTTTTATTTTTATTTTTATTTTTGCTGAATTGTGTAATAACCCAAGAAAGGAAATGTAGAAGAACCATAAAATATGTTAAAAATGAAAATGAAACAGATTTGTTAAAGTGTGAACATAAAAAAAAAAACTTGTTTGGCTCGTTCGAGTTTAAGCTTAAAAATTTATTTATTTTTTTTGGTGTTAGTAGTTTTGTCTGCAATTGTGTTATGCTGTGATGTGCGTACATTATTTTGTGGCACAAACTGAACTGAACTGATAGCATCGCCTAAGTACACATTGCCTGTTTGGGCTACCTACTGAATGTGGCAGCACTATCTAAATACAGTAAGTTAAACAATAATTTAAATAAAAGCCAATTTTGGCACTTACACCTTCTCATTAGTATTTAAACCTATTTTGAGGATTTTTTTTAATTGTTCTGTATTAATTTCTTCAATAATCTCATAACTAAGCTTTTTTAATGGACTGAAAGCAATTGTCGGTGTTCGTTTCTCATATACGTACAGACATAAGCCTGTTTGATGAGCTGGAGAAACTCGGCGATGAGCTGGGTGATGCAGACGAGCTGCTTGAGGCTCTTGATAATGCTGGCTATGTGAGTAACTCATCCTCTTAATATGCAAATACATGGGGAAGTGAAAGATCTGCCATGAAAAACCTGAAAACATTTTTTTTACTGTGTGGCGTTGAGGGTAGAGTCTAAGATGGCTACAGCCACATTTTGTTATGCAAGGATAGATAATGCACCAAAAACAAACCCAAAAAACATTCCACATACATCCTGCGTGCAAAAAGAATACTGCAGACTCAAAAAAATGGCCCAGAATTCAAATGTGTTTAATTTTATCAGCTATAATCAATGAAATTTCTTCGATTTCCTTACATGCATTTGCTTCCATTCTGCTTTCTCATGAAGTCCATTTTTTTCAAATGTTTTTTGTTTTTGTTTTTGTTTTTTTTTCAAATATGTTTGATTTCTCAGGCCAATGGTGTTCCAGATCTGGACTTTGACATCGACATTCCTCCATGGAATGAAATGGATACATGCAGCGTTTCCACAGGTATGGCAACAGAAGTGTTGCGCTACACTGCAGCACAAAATAAGGAATATATAAGTAGATCTAAAAGAGAGATTATTCAGGGATAATATAGCTGTCTTACTGCATGCATGTAACATTGGTGAGTCATTCATTTTCAAACTTATACACCATACAGTTGTTTTAATGGTCCAACAATACAAAACTATTGAATGGTTGACTACTTGAGAGACTCACTGGCTTATGCTGAATAAGCCTCACACATATTGCGCGTTGTTTCCATGTCCTTGTGCATCCAGATGGTGAGGTGAGTGTGGACTCTCTGTCACCTGCCCACACTGTGAGCTCGGTGCCCTCACCTGCCTCGGTGGAAGCTTTGTCTCCGTGTTCCTTGCAAGTAAGACAGTTTTCAACTCTTTGTCCTTCCTGGTTTTTCAGCATTTGAATTGCATTTCCAATGCAAATTGCGCTTTGTTTCGCATTGTGGTTATTTACATGCTTGCCTCTCTTTTGAGCAGTTGCAGCAACAAAAATTTTCATCCAGATGGCGTTCAAACAATGACAGCTGCTCTTTCCTTTTGGATGGCGACGCACACACTTGAGACACTTATTACCAAAAGCCTTAAACACCTTGTCAGATTAATAATTTGCCATCCATCTGAAATGTGCTCCAACGTCTCGTTAAAAACAGAAAAAAAGGTGCTGACAGCTTCAAGCATATTAGCATAATTTAGCAGGCAGATGTTTTCACAGCGTGTCAAAACAAGGACAAGGGTTACATCTTTTTCTGGCCCCAACACAATCTGCACGCATTTGTCTACTAAAGGAATCATCCTGACTTCTCCAAGGACACATTTGTCTGCTGGAGTCTTTGAGTACTGGCAAGGACACTTTATCTGTTTTTATCTAGCGTGCCTTGAGCACACATGGAGTACGAGTGGCTTCACAAATGAATTTATAGTGTCCTGGGTGAAACCTGTTTAAACAGTGATGTGACTACACTGATCATGTCCTCAAAGATACACGATCTGAATCTCATTTGTTTCTTCATTCAGGATGAGGCCCTGTCTCCACAATCACAGCCGTCTCCTCTTTCAGTCTGCTCAGAGTCCAGTGGCTTTTCTGAAATCTCTCCCCCACCTAAAAAAGCTACAAAGAGGACCAATCAGGTAGCACGAGGTGAGGCAGCTTCTGCCACCACACGTCTGCTAGCTATTCAGCTTTTATCAGTATTTAGACATTTTGATCAGTAAAACAGGGAAGATTTGCCAATTTTGCACCACAATATGGGATTGCCAAACTCTGGGATGCCATGTCCTTTCTGAAAAGAGTGGAGATGATCTGAAAAAAAAAATAGCTCCTTTAAGAATAACTTACAACTGTAAATGCATATGAATACTGTTTTCTTGTCTAACTACTTCCCTGTCTTTTGACATATGCACATATGCACACCAGCCAAGCCAGTTCAGCCGGTCAAGAAGCCGATTCAGATTGGCCCAAAGGTTTCCATCCAGCCCAAACCACTGATTGCAGCTGTGCCACTGGCTCAAGCAGCAGCTCCCATGCAGGCCAAGACAATCATCATACAGCCCCTGCAGACCACTGTGCTCCCTGTGGTAAAACCGGCTCCAGTCAACATCAAACCAGCACCCCCTGCAGGTCAGAGCTCACACTGCATGCTTCTCGCTGCACTGTATTGCATTAGTCATGTTAACGTGATATTTCTTACTCATAATACTTTGTAACTCATAATTTAGAGATGATATTATATCAGGATTACGTTGTCAGTGCTGCTGAATCTAGCAGGCAGTCTTTCTAAAGCAAGAATTAGATTGTTGTATCTTGGCCAGTAGGTGGTGCTTTAACCACAGTTTTTGCTCTGTGTGAGGCTCTGTCTCTCACTATTTTGCTTGATGATCAAAACATAAGAATGAAATTAGACAGTAGATTATCCTAGCCAAAGTATGTCCATATTTGTCTTGCATTTGAAAAAAAATATCCTTTCTTGAAATCATTACTTTGAATAAATAGCCGAGCAAGCTTGCTTTTTAGCTAAAAAGTGAGAGTTTATGGGCTGTTATGTGTTTCGCGCATTAGAGTCATTATTGCTGTTGTTTCTTTATGGTTTAGCCTTTCTGGGTGACCAGTCAGGCCCTCTGTGTTTGTTACATCAGCAGCATCTAAGCCAATGTAAATACTTATGTCATTGCTTGGGTCCCAAATGGGTGGAGCATCTGACCTCTCTCGAAGTGAATTTGAACTTGGCTCTGCTGTCTGCCTTGTAACGGCCAACATGGCAGATGGTTAAAGCCAAGATATTCAAATGCAAAGCCCCAGATGGAAATTTATTCAAGCGTGCTCATTCCTATGAAGGGTATTGTTTTATGAGCTCATCAACATTCACAGCTGAGGAGTAAACCTTTAGCAACGGGACGGTTTAAAAAAAGAAAGATAGAAAATGAAACTGTTTATTGATTAGTTTCCAACAAACAAGCAAGTTGAAGCAAATGTTTGCATTTTTTGTCATTTTTTTAGGCCTATGAATTCTTACACATTGGGAACTTGGGCACAACACTTGGTGTTGGCACTGCACACAGTTATTAGCAGAATTGGCAAACACTTGCACAATTAGCATTGACAGGTTTAGCATTAAAAGGGAAGGTGGCTGGGTCAGCTTGATGAGTGGTTCCTGGCACACCTCTCCAGGAGGCTTCTGCATTAGCAAGGCCTTAATTTATAGTGACAGTCTTGCATTTTGTTAAGGTTTTTCTTGTTTATTTCATTTGACCTATGTTGTACTTCAAGTGTGGGGACACCTGCACATTTGTCTGTTTAGGCTCATAAACATCACAAACCTATCACAGTGGAATGTGCAAGTTTAAGACCATGGGTCAAGATGGCAAACATCTTCTCCACCTGTAATTTTAATAAAAAACTCCTGTTAAAGAGAAGGAGGTGTATGTAGGTCACCAGAGGCAGGGAGGAGTTTGGAGGAACTGGAGTGTACCACCTGCACTATTTTTACAGGGCACATTGAACTCATCTTCCTCGTGTGTATTGTCGTGTGCAAGACAAAAGCTGGATGAAAACTTAAATGCAAACGCAAACTAATGTTCATTAGTCGATGTTAATCACACAATAAAAATACAAGTAATATGGTTAAGATTTTTAACCTTAAAAAGCCCGTGTGTTTCTCTTTCCCAGGTCACCCTCTTGTGCTGTCTCAGCCAAGCCAGCTACTGCAGATCCAGACGCCACAGGCCATCTCTGGGAGTGTGGTCACTATGCCAGCACTCAGCCAGGACTGGTCTGTACCCGTCGCTGCTCCACCAGTGGTTTCAGGCACACTTTTGACCCCATCCTCAGAGGATGATGTGAGTTCTCAATCTTCTTGCATGAAAGTTTCTATATAACCGTTCAACACTGAGATGTTACCACTTCTGGTTTAACAGCTCTTATCCATAAAATCGGGAGTGTCCGACTCCAGGCCTCGAGGGCCGGTGTCCTGCACGTTTTAGATCTCACCCTGGGTCAACACACATGAATCAAATGATTAGTTTATTAGGGCTCTGGAAAACTTCAAGAAATATTGAGGAGGTAATTTAGCCATTTAAATCAGCTGTGATGGATCAAGGACACATCTAAAACCTCCAGGACACCGGCTCTCGAGGCCTGGAGGTGGCCACCCCTGCATAAAATATAGCCCGAAAAGAAAGCTACAGAAATAATAAGAGTCTTTCTTATTTTGTGTGCTTTGATGATTATTCATCTTTTTTTTTTTTTTGTATCTGAACTTGTTTTTGTGGGGATTTGAATGTGATGAGGAGGGTGTTTACTCTAAAATCAGGTGCATGAAGTTAATAAACATATGGTAGTATAAGTAGTATAATTCTTATTTGTTCCACTTTTCATAGACGGGTTACAAAGTGCTTTACAAACTACACAGAGTTAGAGTTGAAAATAATGTCTTCTGAGTAGATATCTGATTATCGTTCAGAGCAAGTTTACCAAAAAACAAAAAAAATTACATGCCTGTAAAACATTTTTTTTACCCTGTATGTTTTAGAAGCATGCAGGCCTTTAATGAGTAATGACAGATCTTCTTACAGCGGAGGAGTATCGTAAGGATAGGTAGGATTTTTTGAGCTCACAAAACGCTGCGATGGTCGTACTCTTTAATTTGCAACCTAACTAGCAATGTGCCCGAGTAATTCCCAGGAATAAATGGTGCCTTCCACACCTGTGTTTGTGTGCCGGTGTGTATGGGCATGCAAGTACTTGCCTGTTTGCAGTTGTATTATTGAGCTGCATTGTAATGCATCAGGAGTGTTTGTGCAGTTGCTCACTTTGGACCGGTGATGCTGTGCTCATAGACTGGATCCTGTCCAACCTAAACGCACCCATTTTAACATTTTTTTAAGTATTTATTTCAATTTCACAAACCATTAACTATGATTTTTGGTTAAATAGTGGAAATGAAAAAGCATTTAGAGCTATTATTTATAATAGTGAACGCATTTTTCCACACTGAGAGAAAAGTTATTACTCTGCATGGACCATGCCAGTCACTGAAGAAACAAATTGCTGCTTTTTTTTTTCTACAGTGAGTTCGTACCAGGCACGTTTATTTACTTTATACCAGGGGCACTCAAAGGTTTGATGACTAAGTGCCAGTGGAGGGAGCCAGTTTGTGATTGAGGGCTATAGAAATCCACATATGAAACGCTTACTTTGCAGTGTCACTGCTCAGAGGATGGTTTATCTTGGTGGTTGTCATTTTTGTGCTAGTTTTGTATTGTTTTTTTTAACCACTGGTGATGTAGCATTTCTTGAAACCAACTCTGTTTCTTAAGACTTATGGTGGCTAGAGCAGAACTAAAAGTTAAATCAACTGGCTCTTATTTAGCCCTTTTCTAGCCCTTCATAGAATATGTCTCACACGTGCATCCACACAAGCACCTTCTTCTGTGCCTTGCCACTACACCAGTGCATGCACTTACAACTCAGGGTCCAGTATCTTGCCCCAGGATGCCTTGGCATGCAGATCATACCAAAAGTATGCTTGGGCAACGAACCACCAACCTTCCCACCTACTAGGAGACCACCTACTCTACCTCCCGAACCTCATCCGCCCTTAAGAAGTTAAAACTGAATAAAACTGTTCCTTTTGTCTCATTTTTGCGCCATTATACGTAGCATGAAATGTAGAGAAGCGCATGCTTTCCTTTTGTGCGCAGGGGCCGAATAAAATGTTAATGGCGGCCACCATTTGCGACCACAGACCAGACTTTGAGAACCCTGGCTTGAGATCTAAAATGAATGATTTTCACTTGTAATCGGAGATAAATCTTGGCGAATGCTGCAGAGCACTGAGATGACACATGCCTGTAAAAATGCAAATAGATGATGAATTGTTGTTTTTTTTTTTAAATTTGCTACAATCGATCAGATTAGTTTGAAAATCAAATCAAGCCAGAGTTACTGAAGCTTTTATGGAACCACAATCAGTTTACAGATGATCATCGCTGGCCTCTGCTCTGTTTGCACCTGTGGGATTTTACTGGAAAGATAGATGTGTTATGTAATGTCTTTCAGAAGATGCGTACAGTGTCATAGCAGGACATTGCTTTCAGTATTAATGGAAGAGGGTGTATCCTTTTGTGTGATGCGTTCAGGGGTGATGCCAGGACAGCTGTAGCGATTCATAAATGCAGTGCTTTTCCCCCCCACACGCATTCATTTCTCGCTGGTTAATTTTTACGACAGCGTATACATGCAACTGCGGTCCCATTAACTGCTGAGACTGTCCCAGCAATTTAAAAGACGTAAAGTAAACTTGTAGTATTTTTTTTTTTTTTTTGTGGCACATTTTTTGGTCTCTTCATGAGGGATCGCCAACGTTTACAAGTGCTTGTCTTATTTTGTGTGGGAGTGTTTGTCGTGGTGTTTAAAGACCCGAGGCCAGCAGGATGCCGTGACTTTTAGCAAATTCGCTGTTGTTTCGGGCTTTGGTCTCCGGCGCAGTAGTTACTCATGTCTTTTTCTCATTTGACCTTTTATTAGGTTGAGAAACATGTTCTCACTCTGTCTCCTCTTTCAGACTTGTTTGTTTTGTTAGCAGGACGTCCACATTCACAGCATGTCTCCTTAGCGTTAGGCTGAACAGTAAAGTTGCAAAAAGGAAAAGTTGACATATTTGAAAATTTGTTAATTATGGAAAAACATGTGTCACATTTGTGGAATGTCTCTAAAGCACTGTCTGTGGTGACAGTGGGGAAAATGTATCCAGATTTCTGCTGTTATTGTCTCATGGGGCAGCGATATATGTGTCTTAATTAATTTTAACTTGGTTAATCGGTTAAATTTTTTAAACTATTCTGAAAAGTGTCTGGGGTTTTTTTATGAAATGTAATGGTTGACCTCTAACTGTGAAAGCAGTCCACCCCTAAAAGGGCGTAGAGGAACTTGTCCAATTATCACGGGCATAATTCAGTCTAGAGATGCATTTTTTTGTGCCAGAGATCGGGAGAAATGTCGAGGAATTCCAAACCTCAGAGGCCAAAACAAATACTCCTCTCAGCCATTTGTAAAGCCAACCAAGTCAATAAAGTTTGTAATAGGCGATTAAAAGAAAGGGTCTGTAAACATCTAATTGTTAGCAGGACAAAGAGAACCAAAGTTTTGAAGTTCACCTTATTTACCAAGAAAAAAAAGGTAGTGGATTTAAAAAGCACTTCTGAGCCTTTTAAAGGACAACTGGGGCAGTTTTTACACATTTTTTTGTTAAGGATGGAATGGTTTTATATTTATAGCAATTTCAATGAACGTAGTCGTTTCTGTGGCACAACAAGGAGAATGTGAGCTGCTCGGCGCTTCGTGAGAGTGCGCTGCAGCTGTGTTCACTCATTGTGGTTTGGCTGCAGCGGAGTGGTGGACTTGATAGGCTTGTGGATGTGTAAAATGCCCATTAAAGATGGCATGCTTGTGCCAGGTGTTGCTGCACGTTTTTTCTACAGTAAGTCTATGTGTGTGTGTCACTGATTCTAGCCTCCACAGAACTGTATTTTGGCCTGCGTAAGCCTGGATGTTAAACGGCTGCAATGGATTACATGCTTCAGACAGGTGTTGTGCAGTGCGACAGCTGTAAATAGCCATCAGGGATCGGGTCAGTGTGATGCAATGGGCTCCCAAACAGCAAGGGATTTAGACGTGTGTGTGTGAGTGTGTGTTTGTGTGCATGTGCATGCATGCAAGGGAAAACAATCCCATCTGAAATTGCAGGCCTCAACAAAGGTTCCCATTAGTATGACAGGAGGATTTACAGGGGGGGACCCCAGGAAGGCCTGGTGGTCCCTGCTTACAGCTAACTTAGATATTTGTGCATGTTTAACTTTTTTTTTTTTCATCAAAATATTTCTAAAGCTGGACAGCTAAGACTGAGCTTGAATAAAAACATAGCATCCACTCACCGTCCACCTTCTTTGGATATACCTTTTTAGTTCTTGGACCCGCTATTACCTTCAGAATGGCTTAATTCTTAGTGGCATGGACTCAACAAGGTGCTTGGACCTATTCCTCTGAGGTTTTGCAGCAACATCACACAGTTGCTGCAGATTTGCTGGCTGCACTTCCTTGATGCAAATCTCTCATTCCAATACATTACCTCTCAGAGTTAATCCGTTAGATTGTGACCTGGTGAGTGTGGAGGCTTTTTGAGTAAAGTGAAAACTCATTGTCGTGTTGAGCATCGTACCTTATTCTGTTGGAAGCAGCCATTGTAAGATGGGTACAGTGTGGTCAAAAAGGACTGGACATGTTCAGTAACAATAGTGTGGTAAGCTTTGGCATTCCCACTAATGGGGCCATAGTGCGCCTCTGGCATTAACAGGGCATTTCCACCCAGAGAACTGGCGCTCACTGGATATTTTCTCTTTTTTGGACCGTTCTCTATAAACTCTAGAAGTGCTTGTGTGGGAAAATCCCAGTAGGTCAGCAGTTTCTGAAATACTCAGAAGTCACTTAAATCACCTTTCTTAGCCATTAGCAGTTGAACAAAGTAGGCAGTGAGTAGATAACACATGATTACTTATTTAAGAGCTCTTTTTTAGTCTCACCGTACAAGCACTGTGCAGTTCACTCTGCATACTGTCGATGGGGAAAAATATAGTAGTAGCTGTTATAGAGCTGATTCCCTCACATTTTTTTAAAAACTTTTTTTTTTCAGAAACACAGCACAGTTAATCGCTCACTGTCTGCAGCTTTTTTAATTACTAACTAAATTAAAACTAAACAACCAAACACACTCTGGAAACTAACTGAATCTAAACTGAATTAACAGCAAGCAGTCAAACAAAAACAACGAAAAATAAAGGAACGAAATAAACAGAAATCACATTAGAAAATACACAACTGTCATAACTCTGCTCTGATCCACTCGCACCCTATCAGCAAACTTTATGGCTGAAGAAGGGTTCGTCATTCGGCTCGATCTGTGCTCAACATGTTGCATCCACATTGGCCACTACAGATCTGTAACTCATCGTCTCTCTCTCTCCCGGCTTCCTCCTGCATCAGCAAAGATGTTTTTTTTTTTGTTGATGCTGCGCGCATCCTTTCAACTGTTGTGGGACACGTGATCCCGGCGACTGTCTGTGTCACGCTTGACTGAAATTCCACCTGTGGAAACCATCTGACAGTTATGATGGTTTATGACTAACAGTAAAATCATGAAACATTTACACCCTGACCTGTTAGAGGAAGCCTCTATCATCTGGGTAGATTATTGGTTAATCATAAACTTCCTTTTGGAATAATCCTTGAACTGTTGAACTGAATGAGGAGTTCCTCGCTTGCATTGTGGCAGTCAGACTCCTGTATGCCTTTCTCTCTTCACCCATAGTCATCTGTTGAAGTGCTGCTGACCAGGAGCTGGGATGATCACGCAATTAGACACATTCTCACAGCACTGATCAGTAAACCAACAGCTGTCTGCAGCTGTTGCGATATGAGCTGCGCTTGGCTGATGGGCATTTTTTCCCCTTGTTTGAATTTCCCACTGGCATTCAAATAGTTTGAGTGTGAACGAGTATCACTGTTAGCGTCTCAACCCACCAAGCTTCTTGAGAAATGCCACTCAGCCCCCTTCTTTTTTTTTTTTTTTGCCCCTTGCCCCAAAATCTTCCTCCCCAGCCTCGTTGTGGAAGTGACATGAAGTTCCCCGTGCTCTTCACTCCCTGGTAACTGCTTACTTGCAGCGTTCCCAGGCTCGGGCTAGTGGCACGGCTCCCAGAGCTGGGCTGGGAGACAGCGGAGTTTCTCAGGAGACAGAACACAAATACGGGGATCCAAATAACTTAATCACCAGCGGGGCTATTAGACCCTGGATCCTCGAGACTTCCCCTTAGGAGGACGCTTGTGTTTGGAGAAGAGGAGTGGCGAGATAGCTGGGGAGTGGGTGGACAATGGAGGTGTTTGGGTAATCTGTGCCACTGGTTCTGTTAATTTGAGAGAGGTCATGTTAACATATGCACCGTTTGGGTTAGCATGCGAGACTTTGATTTCAGTTCTCGTCTTACTGACGTCAAGTGGAAAGAATCTGACTACTTGAGCGTGTCTTTATTTATTTATTAATTTGTTTATTTTGATACTTTTTTTATGTCTTTATTCTCACAAGAGCCTCAGATAAACATCTAAACTGTGAAAAAAAGCCAGAATTGTATTTATTTATAGTTTACCTTGAGAGTTAAAACAATGGATATTGGCTGTGGCCGAACTTACCATTCCACATTTAGACCACTGACATATAAACTGTTTCTGTGTTTATGTGTGCCTCATGTGAACCCATTTATCAGTGAGTGACACCTTCTCTAAACACACATATAGAATAGAAGCATTGCGGGTGACCTTTTAGCCCCCTAGAGGATCCTGGTGTAAATATTTTACTTAAAGCGTACACTTAAAGGCTCTTAGGAGCGATGCTAATTCCAGGATTTGCTGAAGAATTGTCATCAACCTTACAACACATCCTTAATGTGTCTGTTTATTATTCTATCACTGAAGTAAACTTGAGCACCAGCACCAGGGGGGAGTCTCCGGGTGAGAATAACATGGTTGGCACTGGCTTTCGTGTTGGGTTTATCTTTCCTGCTTCCATTTATTTTCTGCGTTTCCTTTGATTTCTTCTTTGTCATGCCAGCAATTCAAACATCTTCTCCTTCCTCACTATTTTTCAATATACCTCATGTGTTCCAAGTGTTAATGAGTGCGTGTTGGTTCAAGAAATCGACAGCGCAGATGTTGGAGCGCATATATGTGAATGTAACGTACAGTTTTAGAGCGGACTTTAAAGTTATCTGCAGCTACCCAGAAATGTGCAGATCATTATTTTATTCCTCTGCTCCCAGAGAAGCTGTGGTCAGAGGTATTATGTTTATGGGCAGTCCCATCTGTTTTTGTTTTGTTTTGCTTTGCTTTTATTTTGCATGTTTTGTGTGTGTGGGGTAAGGTGGGGGGGGGGGGGGGGTTTTGATTGTAAT
>VUQR01013403.1:0-19616 GCA_015108515.1 Hemichromis elongatus | reverse complement strand
AACACTGACACAGAAAAAAAAAACATTCAACAGAACACCAAAACACGCCCCAACATGTCTGAAAACAAAGAGCTGTTGTCAGACTTATGTACCTAAAAAAGTAAGTAATTCAACAACCTTCAACAAAGAGCAGTGATTTTAAAGACATGCAAAAATATATAGAACAAGGGGGGAAATATTTTTTCTTTTATTATAAGGCAATATTGGGCAGCTCCTGAAGAGTTACAAGGTTAGGTCACTTTCAATCTAATGTTTTGAGCATTTATGTTATACTTTTACTTAAAATTTCCATGGAAAAGACTATATTTGAGCTTACATTTCCCTTAAACTGTGTTACTATGCAGCTGCTGGCACCTTGGTATAAAAGAGTCTGGCTTTGAATTAGTTACAATTAGTTATCAATTACAGCAGCTCACTGATGATGGAGACTGGGAAATGCCTTTCAGTTACTCACTCATAAATGCAGGAAAATTTCTTATTTATACCATAATTCTAATGACTCCTAGATTTACAAACAGGTGTGGTACATGTGTGGTAATTACTCGCGGTATTATCTGATTATTACTCGATACCAAGTTTACAGTTGCATCAGTCAGCCAATTTCTATTGTCTAGCCTAGATTACTGTAACTATCCAGCAGCAGATCGCAAACCAGTGTTGAGATTATTGAAATGTGTGTGCCATCTGTAGCTGAGCCAGACTCAGGTAATAGTAAAAACTTACCTGTTGTTTCTGATATGCAGTATTTGGACTTATCTTCGACTCCAAGAGCAGTGATCCTAAAGCACAGAGATATAGGTGACTAAGCATTCAAGCTAGTTAGAAAGCCTGTTCTTTAAAGACAAGGTTTGTTATTCTGTCTAGGAATAAACAGTTATGGCTATGCAAATACACAGAAAAAACCAATCGAATTAAACTAAAATGCCTAAATACAAAAGTAAAACTAACTACAGCAGGCCTTAGATTCTACTGTAATAACGTTATGTACTTTCTTTGTCATATACATGAACCACAAAGAGCAATAACAAGTTTATACGTTCAGCACCATGCTACCGACATCCAGTAGGACCAAACTAATGAGCATGCTAGCAAAAGCTATTCAATAAGGATTTGTAATTTACTGAGAGACATGCCTAATATTAACAGTTCTAGCACTATGGCGCCGAACGCTGCCCAACATGTAGTAAAAAAATAAAATAAAAAATAGTCTATTTGGGGTCTATCTGGTGCCCACCGTGGGCAATCGAAGCGCTCTCTCCGAACAACCAGGAGTTAGCATGCTAACCACCGTAACAGCTATGCTAACAGGGAACTTACCGTCCGATTCAGCCCGAACTAATAACGATATCCCCCTTAGTCGTTCGACAAATGTAGACGAAACGTGCCCAGTACCCCGATCATCCCATTGCCGATCTTCATTCAGCGTATATACCTTCACTCGCCGCCGAGTGTCCGACATGGTTTAAACGAGTCGGAGCTAGCAGGCTAGCTTTCTGCTAACAAGCTATCACCTCACCCGTCTAGTGTTTTCCTCGACCTGTTAACTTTGTTTCAAACCGCATGTTATAAAACATGCATGTTTAAATTTAGTTCCCAATAGTAGCAAAATATATTAGTAGGTATTTCATAAACATATTACGTCGTGAACCTACTTAATAAGGGGCCTAATATTAAACTGTTAAATTCTGAGAGAACACAACAACTCTGACGGCCTTCTTGCTAACGTCCACAGACCGCCATCTTGTAATCCGATCTTGTGTTCTTTTTCTTTTTCTACGTCAATCAAGCGCTAACTGCCGCGGGGTCTCCTCCCCCGGGCGGCATCGTCCAATGGCAGAGCTGCGGCTCCTCCAGCTCACCGCGTCACCTACGGTGGAGAAAGGTAATAGCAGCCACTGCCGTGGCATGATGTTCAGATGTGGTTTGGTTCAACGTGTTTTAATTCATAAAGGAAGCAGATACTTTCTTAAAAGCAGAAGATTAACAGTTTTTCACGTTAAATAATCACAATCAGAAACCAAGTTTTTTTATTTACATAAACGAGGAAAAAGCAACACTCCATGCCATGATCTACAGAGAAAGAGAGAAAAAATTAAATCTTAATGTTTTGGGTTTTTTTGCATAAATTCCTAGACTTTTAGGAAAATATTCCATAAACGAATGAGACATAAGATTAACATAAGTAAAACTAACATTTAATTAACAGAATATAAAAGCAACAGTCAAAAATGGTGATGGTAGTGTGATGGTCTGGGCCTGGTTTGCTGCTTTATGAGTTGGAAAATGTAACAGATGAAACCATGACGTCTGTCCTCTACCAGAAAATCATGAAGGAGAAGGTCTGCCATCTAAAATTTAAGCAGACTTGGGTTATGCAGCAAAACAATGATCCAAAACACCAAAACTCTACCTCTGGATGTCTGAAAAAAATCATAAACAAAACAAAGTTTTTGGATTGGTCCGTTCAAAGTTGGGACTTAAGTTAGACGCATGACCATAAACAGGCCGTTGGTGTTTACAACGCTCCCAACAGGACTGAATTAAAACTATTCTGCAGAGAAAGGTGAGCCACAGAGGATCATCTGCCTCAATCTCCATCTCATCCTCCTCACACCAACCTTCCACTGCATCCATGAATCTTCTCGGAGGTCTTTCTCTTGTCCTCGTGTCTGTCCCTCTGATACAAACATTTTCTAATCCTGTTTATTCAGGTCACCCCCAATGGAAATCTGAGCGTCTTCAACTCTGCCACTTCCAGCTTCAGACCATACATCATAGCAGGTCTCACTACCACCTTATAAACATTCCCTGTCACTCTTGTTTCTCTCCTTCTGCCACAAATCACCTTGACAGTCACTCCACCCTGCCCACACTGTGCACTGTCCGTTGTTTTGGATGGTAGCCCCCAGGTATTTAAAACTGTACACATGTATTCTGTCTTGCTTTTACTTCGACTTTCATTCCTCTTTAATTCTTCTGTAAGACTCCAAAGAGTTATTAGATCTTTCCCTGTCCAATATTATGCCAAACATTTTTTAAATGAATTTTGAAATTTTACAGCTCTCCTGTTATCATCTCCACCAACCAGTTTCTTTTAAGGGCCTACTGAATGAGCTTCTCCTATTGTGAAGCAACTATCTTTTTTTTAAAACATGCTGAAGCAGAACTTGTGTGCCTGCATGTGGCCACTGAAACGTGCAATTAAATCAGCTTTTTATGAAGAAAACTTTACATGCATGCACTCAGTACATTCTGGCATGGTTGGAAGGTGTTTTTTTGACTTAAAAACATGAATAAAGCAATCATTAACGACTTTATTCACATATTACGCCTCCATACTGCTACTCCTTTTAGATGCTGCCGTAGTGGATCATCTGCCTCCACCTCACCCTATCCCTTACAGCCTTCTCTACACTAATGAAGCTTCTCTTTTCCTCCTTTCTGGCTGCTCCATAATCCAGACATAGAAAGTCCCGAACACCTACCTTTCCTTCTCTCCTGCTGCCTCTCTCTTTCCTCTTCCTTTGTCTTTGCACAGCAGTTTCCACCAGCACCCTGCTGGTCAACAGCACCAGTGGCAGTCATTCATTCTTAATGATCCACATATTTGATTTGAAGATTTTACATCAACCTATTCATCCATGTTGGTAACAGCACTAGGAGTAGACTGGCATGTGGCCCAGCTGTGACTGGGTTTTTATTTACACATTAGTTACTGACACATGATATAAACGTGACCCCACGTAAAGACTAATGAAACGCCTCTCTTTTACATGTCACCCACTTTGCCTTTCTTTTCTTGCAATTTAGTGGACACACTGCTACAGCAGATCCCAAATACGCCTCAAGAGGCAACATTATCACACATGTGAATGACAGAAGCACTGTTGTTGTGTATTGAAAGACAAATCGTATGACTAACTCTTTGATACAGTCAGACAACAGAGCATGAAAATGAGTAGACACTTGTATTTTTAAAAATGTTTGCCTCCTCGTCTTTGTTATCCATCACTGTTTGTGCGAATTCTCCGTACTCTCAGCAGTGCAGTAACCTTGTTTATGTATAGTTCATAACAAGATCTGTTGTTTGAAAAGGGAAAGTTGACTCAGTCCAAGTGTACTCTGACAGAAAAGCCAGAAGTTGGGCAGTCATGGGGGAGTGTCACGAATCTGTACTGGTCGTGTGCACGTCGCTTGAACCCATGGAGATGCTCTGTTTGTCATTCAGTCTCTTTACGACGCTTGCAGCAGTAGACTGGAGCACCTTCCGCGAAAGCCTCATTCTGCCATCTGTTGGGTCCCGTCCGAAATACTTGACCTGTTAGCAGAACGCAATTTAGATACAAGCATCCCAGACTGAAATGTGCAATGCCTCGTCCGCAGTAACTGAGACGCACCTGTATCTCCTGTCCCACCTCTAAACCCAAAGCACTTGGATGTTTGATCTAAAAGGAAAATAAAAGAAGTGACTTTAGTACAAATTCTACAATCAAAGTCAGACTCAAAAAGAAAAAAAAAGAAAAAGTTTACTTGGACAAATTCACAAACCCGTTTGTGGTCCAGCTGTGAGTTGTGCAGCAGGACAGGAGTCATGTTGGGATAAAGTTTCACCATCACGCCAACGTCCCTAAAGCACAGGAGCAGAAGAACAGATGAGCTGTATGAAGGCTTATTTATACATAAACCAGTTTCCAAGTGTAGAGAAATAACTGTAAACAAACAGTGTGTGCTGGTAAATAATGCATTGTTTTAGTTTACCTTATTTCTGTGATGGTGGCAGTGTAGATAGCACCAAACTCCAGCTGCTGTTCTTGCTGCAAAACAAAGAAACTCCCATTTTCACCTACATACAGTATGAATATGTGCACTTGTTCTTAATGTTTCATTTTGTTTATGCAGGTAATGTTTGCGTTGTGATATAAAAAACTCGCATCATCTTTGCAGATCTCGCCGATAAAGTGTTGGGCTTCGTTCATGGCTCCTGGCGTTGGAGCGAACACGGAAAAAGTCTCCTCGTCTACCTGACTTATCGTCACACCTGAAGACAAAGAAGAACACGTGGTGACGTTTTTAAATTCTGCACAACAGTTTCTATTATGGAAAAAAAACTCATCTGTGTGCTGCTGGATTAGCATCACATCCCCATCACATTCCAAGTAGCCTTTTTTTAGACTTTACTACTTACACATTACCTGTTTGAGCTTGAAGCCTGCGGAGGTTGTATCCTCCAGGGCCAACAAAGCGAGCTCGCCTTGAGACAGGAACCCGGACATTTTCTGAAGACAGAAAACATCACATATTGAAAAAGATGACATTAAAAACTTTCTATTAAATATTGCATATTTCTATATATACATATATATATATATATTCAGACATAACCTACCAACAACAGGTCCATTCTCTTTCCTGCTCTCTCTGGGTTTTGCTATACATTTGTTCATAATGCCCAAGATTTCCCTCTTTGCCACTGAAACACAAAATAGGCAAATGCCACAAAACAGCAATGCAAATAACATTTCAATAAAGAGGATGTTTATCAGTCTTGGGCCTACCTGTGGCCTGTTGGATTGCCTCCATGACCACCTTCAGTGGCAACCCAGGAATCTTCACATCAGCCTGGAGGTCAAATAAAGACAAATAGAAGCTATCATTGGTTTGCTGTTAATACATTTCAGCTTTATCAGAAAGACCATTTATGTTTCGCTTGTGTCCACCACACAGTCCGTTAAGCAGAACAACACCTTCACTAAGAAGAATCTTGCTTAACTTGCCGTTATAAAGACAAATTAGCGTTGTCTTATAATAAAAAAGATACAAAAATAAAGCTCTAACACTATACTGGTCTCTTCTTTAATATTTTACACATCGAGTACAGTTTATAGTAAAATATTTCTATGAAAAAAAGTGATGTCCCTTCAGTTAGCTTTATTTAATTTTCCTTCTAAAAATATCTTTTTTAGATACTTATTGCAAGTTACTCAATGCAGTACCTGTAAAGCAGTGATACCCTTGTTTGTTCCCGCCAGTTTGAAGTCCATATCTCCCAGGTAGTCCTCTATTCCCTGTTTACGAAACTATTATGAGCTCATATTCAACATCTGTCATACTCAGGAGCATCTTATATAACATTTTGAGCATTCAACTATAATCTTTCTTCCACTTCTTAATAATGTCTGATCACCAAAAAGCAACGATGGTACTGGACGTACTAAAATATCTGTTAATAGTCTGTAGTCTTCTATCTCAGCAGGTTTTTCTGGGTTAGCCTTGGAGATGAGACCAATGGCTACACCTGCCACAGCAGAAGAGATGGGCACACCTGGCAACACAGATTTAGATATATTAGTTAAACATTGTTATATGACATATTATCTGATTAGCAGCACAGAAGTAAAAGGAATCGCATTATATCCAGACACATTTCATGCAAAATTCAGGTGACTTTCAAAGAAAAGCTGATGTTTGGTGTCTGCCCATCTTAGGTCCGGAGAGCGATTTAAAAACTCCAGCTGGATTTTTCTGGGATTAACTAACAAGTCTGAACAGTACCTGCATCCATAAGAGCGAGGCTGCCTCCACACGCTGAAGCCATAGACGAGGATCCTGAGAGGACATGCAGAGGTGGAAATAAGGGCAATGGGCACATTCGTATTTGTGACTGTTTTTATATTACACCTTTTAAAATTGCTTCCCCACACTCACCATTTGACTCTAACACCTCAGCAGTGATCCTGATGGTGAAAGGGAAGTCTTTAGGGATGACTGGTCTCAGAGCCTTCTCAGCCAGAGCTCCTGCAAAAACACAAACAATGCACAAAAGATTCTTGATGCAAACGAGGGATTAGTAGACTGAATACAAACAGAGGATGAAAAGGGTCAAACGAACCGTGTCCAAGCTCTCTCCTGTTCAGGCCTCCCATCTTTCCCGTCTCATTGGTTGCATATGGGGGGAACTAAAAGAAAGGGAAAGTTGACTTTAAAGCTCCATTTGAAAACTAAAACAATTATATTTAAAATCTGATAAATTATGTGACTTAAAAATGATATTACTTACTTCGTAATGAAGCATAAAGTTTTTGTCTTTGATGCCACTGCAAAAAGAAATACATACATCACAGGAGTGCAGACGTTGGTAGACGGTGGCAGTATCTTCACAATTAATAAATAGTTTGTGAAATACATTCCTTGGAAGTTATTGAACAATGATCCTTTTCAATACTACATTAACATAATGCATATATTTGTATATGGGGTGATACCTGTTTTTTTTAATCCATGATAAACAGTATCAGCGTGAGCAACAAGTATCCAGTTATGATCATGCTCCAGTCTGAGCATCCAGGTAAGAAAACTCCAAAAAGCTGATTCTATTCATCTGGATGTAGCGTTTTCAGTGGGAGAAATGTTTAGTCGCTCACGCTAGTGACTTCTTCAGTCTCAGGATCTCAGCGGAAACCTGCAGAGGTCTGCAAGTGACTGAAGTCACTTGGATGAGTAACAAAATGTTTCTCCCACTAAAAAAATCTACTTCCACATGAACAGAATCAACTTTTTGGGATATGTGTTCTGGTTGTTTTACCTTAAAGCTGTAGTGATAATATCTGTTTTGATGCTGGATTCCAGGGAATCAAATGTGACACTGCACAGCACCTAGAGGGAGCAGAGGAGAAGGAGTTTGCTACTGGTAACATTCACCTTTTTCCAGTTTAGAGGAATTTTTAAACACAGAATGGTACACTGGTAACACAGAGTCATAGACGATCCTTTATTTAAACTGATCGCGCTTAAGTGTGTACCAAACAGGCTATGACTTTTGTTGGCTCTTAGCGCTTTAGCATACCTGTGTTTGTCCTCTTTGAAACAGAGCTGAGCCATGCAGCGGCTTAAATAGATCTACATCACATGAAATGTTTCTTAAACCAGTCAGCTCTCTTCCATCACACCTAAAACCACAAAACGTAAAACACAATGTTTCTGTATTTATATACCCAGATGATGTGACATTATAATGTGCACCCACCACAGAGAGTGCTTACCTCCTGTACTCATTGAGCACTAGATTACGGAAGATTTCTTTGCTCAAAGTGTTAAAGGATTCAATGACTTCAAAAGACTCGGCCTGAGGGAATTTTTCTGTGAATCGACAACGTCAATTGACAGGTTTTAAATGGAAATACAGGAACATCTGAAACATAACTTCAAATTCTTTCCATGCACCATAATCTTGAAGGCGTTATACCTTTAAGTTCCTCTTCAGTTTCCAGCCGAACTTTGTTGATTGCTTCATCTCTTGAAATCTAAGAAGATTATGATGAGATTAGATGATTATTACTGTTATTTAGGTAAAGTTCTCCATTACACACACTGAAGCAGAAAGCTGAATAAAGACGGTACGTCTCACCTTGTCATGAGTATAATCAGTAAAAACAGCGTAGATCCTCTCAGAAGCTAATCTGCAACAGGAAAAGGAAAAACAAGTACTTCCTGAGAGTTTGAACAATATAAATCCTACTTCTGTCCTATTTTTGGCCCATCATATTCTCCGACCTTTAAATGAAATCCTTAAGCTAACATTTCAAAATGCACTGCTTAATTCCCAGCATCCTTTCCCTTCATCTTTCTCAGTCTCAGGCTGTGTTCTTACTTCCGAACATGTTCCACCATGTCAGTCGGGGGTGAAAACATCTTGGCCGGGGTGCGCTTAGTCACCTTCTGCTCTCGTGCCAGCTGCTGGATGGCATGTATGATTTGCTGGGTGTGTTTGACTCCCACCTTCACAGCATGGCAGAAGTCCTGCTGCAGCACGTTTTCAGCTGACGCCTCAATCATCACTGGCAGACACAGAGAAACATGAGCTATGTGATGCTGTCTAAGACAGGCATGAGAAGTAGGGGTCGAGAAAATTTAGGATTCTCAGAAAATTAAAGCCACACCTTTAGGCCACAAAAAGATAAATAAATCTAGATAAATAAATAAAGGTAAAGTTTAGCAGAAATTGCCAAATTTAAAACACAAAATGCCGTTATAAACAAATTCCCATAAAGGAGTAGCAATAAAAGACAGTAAAAAGACAATATACATAAAGGTAAGTCTATAAATAAAGGAAGTCAATGATTCTGCAGGTGCCATCTCTTCAGCAAAGTGATTCCTAAGCTGACTGTGCGCTTATGAACAGATTTTATTACTAACTTTTTCATTCATCCAGACTCTGATGTGTTGCTAATCTTATTAATGATTAAATAAATTGATCAACTGCTTGAATTTTAACCTTAAAGCTAGACTACATGCCCCTATAAACACTAGATATTCTGCTGGTTATTACATACCGATTATCAACTTACCCACTTGACTGCTGGGAGCTCCGGCCACTATCAGGTTAAGACTGCTAGAAGCCATCTCTGCCCTTGTGGGGTTGACCAGCAACTCTCCATTTACCATACCCACACGCACAGCACCTGCACATACACAAAAACACAATAACATAAGTAGCTGCAAGGTGGAGTTAAACAATAATAACAATAATGTCCCAGAAACTGAAAGTGAGGTGAAAACCACAATTTAAGATTAAGATTAACAATATGCATATTTCTCACCCACTGGTCCATGCCAGGGGATGTCAGACAGGGCCAGGGCAGCAGAAGCTTAAATGGAAGAATATAATGTTTTACTCGAGGATATAAAACAAAACAAAAAAAAAATCTCTGTAGCTGAAATTGACCTCACCTGCATTAATAGCCAGCACATCTGGATCATTGACACCATCAACTGCTAGCAGGTTACAGAGGATCTTTAGGAGTGAACATACATTAGGACAGAATGGGAAGAATATCAAATGTGGTGACACATATCACCACATAACAGTTAAAACTCTTTAAAACTTAAACTTACCTGAGTGTCATAGAAATAACCAGGAGGGAAAAGCGGTCTAATCGACCGATCTGAGCAACACAAACAGGGAGGTTAGTCAGGTCACTCCAATTAAACACACAATGTTATACACACAATAATGACAACGCTTATCTTATTAACTCACCAATAAGTCTGCTGGTGAGGATCTCATTGTCGGTGGTGCCCAGCTCTCGTCGCAGGTAGTTGGTAGGAATCCGACCAGCAGCTGCAGCTTTCTGTCTGTAGTCCACCTGTCAGGTGAAAAGGATATTAAATCAAAAGAACCCCAGCAGATAGTTCCTTACTTCGTGGATTCATAAGGTCAAATTCACTTAGAACATGGGTGCAACAAAGCATGGAGGCGTACCACAAGCGGCATGAACTGAGACGTAGAAGGTTTGGTTTTGCTCACAGCGGTCACCATCACAGAGGTGTCTCCAAGCTATGGGAAAAGGGAAAGGTGGGAGAGGTCCCCATTTAAACCCAAAGAACAACATTTACAAAAAAAATAAACTCACAAATGTCATCTGCACTTTGTTTTAATAAACAGCCACAGAGGTAATTAATAGTTTAATGATATGAACGTGAGCAATAAAAGCCTCAGCATAGGTTCTGCTGTGCTGTGATGACACATCGTGCGTAAAAAGGGTTTGAGGAAACCCATGGACACGGGACATAAAGCCAAACTAACAGACTGGCTGCTACTAGTTGAAAGGATTTTTTCTTGCTGGGATTCCTGTACACAAGTGACGATTCTCTGCATGCTGATGGCCCATGCTTTACTATTCTGTAATAAAGATCTTGTGCCAACAATGTTGTGTCTGCTGTATAATGAATCACAACAGAAGGAGGATTAATAGTAAACGGAAGCAGAAATAGAAACAATACACAAAGAAGCAAAAGGAAAGGACAAGGAAAAAAATAAAGAAGACGTTTGTACCTGTACTACAGCAGATCCATCAGCAAATCTGGCAAACTTCCCTGAAGAGATTTCAAGTTTCCTACAAAACCAGCAAGAAAACAACACGTGAAACTGTCAGTGACACTGCACCGTTCGCTTTATTTCACAGTTCATGAAAAAGAGTGGAAGCTGGGAAAGTCCACTCACTTCTCTCCGAGGTTCACTCCCACTCTGCATGCGTTGGTATGGCGGCTGTAAACACTCTGGTGACATAACCGGACATGAAGGCGGGCGAACGAGCGCCCCAGCCGGAGAAAATACTTCATAATTAACTAGTAAACAACAAAAATATCTGCGCTCAGTTTGTCTTTACAGTTGGGATGTGAACGAGGAGGCTACCATGACAGTTCATCACATGTGCGGAATTACGTAGAGAAGCTGCCTCTTCTGATTGGACAGAGCGAGACGAGTGTGTTACATCTACGGAGCTTCCTGCCATCCAGAAAACAACGTTCCGCTTGATCTACTTTACATTTATCCATTACAATAAAAAAAATAAAATAAATACGTGTATTTAAATTGGCTTTTAGTAATGAATAACGTTTTCATTTTATATTACATATTTAACTCCTTTAATCTCTATAATCTTTAGAAAGCTCTTAAGTATTGGGTATTTTATGATTTTTTTTAACGTATGTATTATTTTTTGTGTTAATTTTCCTATATTCTCCTTAATGTCTAGTTACTTTAAAAAAATGTCCGAGAGAGTTTAGAAAGCGATATAAGAAAAAAAGTGAAGTAAAACCAGAAGAGAATGGAAATAAAAAAGATCATAGATCATTCACTTAAGACCATGAAATATGATTGTACGGGTTTTATATATTTGACCCACTTATTCCACAACTTAAAAAATGCATTTTCTTAAGGCTGAGTTGAACAGTATTAAGTTTGCTTTTTTTAAATGCCCATGTAAATTATCATGCTGTACATGAGAATTTGTGCAGTTCTGTGGGAATTGTAATAAACCAGCCAGTTCTCATCTTATGAAAGATTACACTCTGTTTTCTTTTATTATTTATATCTTCTTCTTCTTCTTCTTCTTATTATTATTATTATTATTATTATTATTATTATTATTATTATTATTATTATTATTATTATTATTATTATTAACAGTTTTTCAAGCCGATATTTCTCAGACTAACTTTATGTTTTTGCCGCATCATTAAAATGCAAATTCTCCCCACTAGGTGTCAGGATAAAAAAGCTCATATAAATCTAAGGCATATAGTTCTACAACAACGGTCAGCCACTCTCCTTTTTTCTCCATGGACGTCCCTGTTGAAATATAGGTTTTTGTTTCTTTGTTTGTTTTAAAAAGTTCTGCTGATATTTCCAGCCACTTTACTAAAGTGCTAAGATTATTTCAACTGTATATCACAGCATATAAGGGGGGGAAAAAATGCTTGTGTCTCTATCTCATGAATATTCAGAAAGTTGCCTTTGTTCAGGAAGAGTAACTTTTTGGTAGCTACTGTTATGATTTATCTTGAAATCTTGTACTAAATGTTGCATGCAGCCTGTCCAGTCATCAGCCTGTCCATCTGGCAGTCAATCGGTGACCCTGCCTCTAGATCAGACGATCAGTCCTGAAGTTTGTTTACAGGCTTCCAGTCAGTCAGTAAGCCACCTCGCTAACACTGAGCCTGGAGCAGTTGTTATGGCAACAGATGAAGTGTTAACAGCATCTCTAGACATTACTTCCACGCATACACACACGCACAGCAGCTAATTGCAGGGCTGAGCAGCAGGATTTCACACGGGCACGCGCACTGAAACACATAAGCCCTCATTCCCATTATTACCAAGGTTTCTACTAGTTTTATCTTGTTTCCATGGCTCCAGGACACACTGAGATCTCATTTATACCACGCAGAGCCACAAACTATTACTGTGTAATGGACCACTCAGTGTTTTCCACAGGATTACATGGATCATATAAATAACTCAGTGGAAGATAATGTGCTGTTTGCCTTGAAGAGAAAATGTAAATGTCTAGTGACAAAATGTCTTGGATATCTGTTAACGGCCAATCTATATCAACCAGTCATTAAGTCATCTGGTCATCTTACAGAGACTCCTGTGGCCCTAGAAATGATTTGAAATAAATGCAGAATAATTAGAATCCATTTGACTGATCAATAGTTACTCAAACGGGGCAAATTTAGGGGAAAGTAAAGGGGACGTAAAAGTATATTATCAGTTACATCTTTCAAGAAAACCACTTTAAACCATAGCGTCTGGTTTTAATGCAAGCTGATCATGCAATTGATAAAAGTGCAAAAAGGTTTTTTGTTTATGTGTCTGGAGTGTGTTTGTCTCTCAATCACTTCGGGACACAAGAGGCTTACGTGGTTTAGTGATTTTCATGCTGCGTTGTATCAGGAGGGGGCAACAGAACAGCCTGCATTAACTCTGCACTGATCTCTGTTACACACACATGAACACACACGTGCAGAATCAACAGGAGCTTTAGCGGGAGTGAGAACCGAGGTTTTTCTGGCTCCTTGGCGATCAGTTTGAGTCAGACTATCTCATCCCAAACACCTGCTCACCTTCAACGAAAGGATCTTTTTCCTCACGTGAAGACTTTTAATTTAGTCCTGCTGTTAAAATAATTTGTTTAATTATTTTATTTTTATTTATTTATTTATTTTACCAGAGAAGGGTTGGTTCCTTGTACTTTATGTGTTTAAAAACATCTCATTATTCATTCTTTTTGTAAGTGAAAGCTCAATAATTGATTTGACCGATATGGACACGCATAAGCTTGCAGCAGCCATGTATAGACAGCTTTTGGCCACTTGAGCTGACAAGGCATGATTTTCTTTGTCACAAGCGTGATAATTACATTATGGCACATGGCAAGGATCCACATAAGGAGCTCCCACTCTGAGAACAAAGCAGGGCACAACTATAGCTCAAGGAAGGTTGTTGCTTTATGGCTGTGATTGATTTAGTTCATTGACTTAACTAAAATTATGAATACCATGCTTGAAAAATACTTACATGTTAAATTTGAAAACAAAAAAGAATAAATACATGCAAAGGCAAAAACACAGAAAAAAAATACACCCTGTCAGTGTTATTCTATAACTACCATAACCTATTACACTAATCATTAATAGTCATCAGTGTGTAAACATGACTCATATATAACGGTTTTTAACTGCTCTCTCTCTCCATCTGTCTATATGAAAGAGAAAGAGACAGAGAGAGAGTATATTATATATATATTGTATTTATATAGCGAGAGTATAATACGTATTTCCCTTTGTAGTTTTGTGCAAATTTGTAATTGCTGTTTATTATTATTTTGTAACATTGCAATTGTATTACCATTCCTTTTCCTACAAGAATTTAAACATGTACAGAGGGAGTGGGCAAATGATTAAATGATTTTCTATTATAACAAAGCCTTTATGGAGTTCAACACTTATTTGTCCAGTAAATGCTTTACATCAAGGTGCAGCTAAGCAGCAGGAAGACTCAACTTGTGTGTCTAAAGAAATGAATTTTGACTAATGCATACAGTTCAGTAGCAGGCTAGCTTTGTCAGCATTATGGCTCCTAATTAATGGACCTTTTTGGATCAATTTATTGATTCAATGCAGATTAGAAAACCCCTCCCCCCTCTCTCACTCTCTCTCTCTCTCTCTTTCTCTTTGTGTGTATTTACTGGATATGAATGATGATTCAGAGAAGACCGGGAAAAATGTCCTCATGACACACGCACAACATGCTGATGCTGAGATGATCAGTCAAACCAGAACTTGACCAGTCATCAGCTGATCATCGGTTGCAGAGCTTTATGACAACAGTGAACATTATTATTATTTTAATAATAATAATAGGTTGGAAACTATGAAGGAGTATTAGGGCCACATTAAGAAAAAAGATATTGCTGAAGTTGAAATGAGGAGATTACCATTGTTGTTTCAAGACAAACTGCCATTACTGCTGTACCCTCTTAAAATTACCTTGTTTAAATGAGTTAGTGAAACAAACAAAGCCGTCTTGTAACACAACATACATCCTCTTTATTGCACGTGCGTGTAACCATCGATGGCCTCGCATCTGTCCATTACAATCCATTTCCTTCATTTCCTTCATTTGTGTTTTTCTGTCTGACCAGATGCAGCTTTCTGCACCATCTTTTCAACATCCTTATAATTATCACCACACTGTGTTTATGCGCTAAAAAAGGAAATCATTTCCTTTCTTCTTACTAAAACTGATTCTGAAGATTTCACTAACTCAGAGGGTACAGCAACCGTGACGGTAATCTCCACATTTTTCTCAAAATAGTATTATTTGGGTAGCACTGTTGTTCTCTTGGTGCTTGCAGTGGCTCTTTTAGGATCTATGGTTTATAATGCGATCAAAAACATGCCAGTTGAATTTTCCTATTACTGTGACACAAGAAAAAGGCGCTGTTTTATAGCAAGTGTAGATCTGTGTTGCACAGTGGCTACCCACTGCTCCCAAAGTCTAAGAAAAGCAAATGCAATGAGCTTCCCTGTACAGAGATCAAAGATTATGTATTTCTGTTATCTCTGTCTTAGTGTCTAAATCAGCAAATTCAGTGTGTCTTTGCTTTAATAATAAAATTGAACCAAAATGTTGTGATTTAAATTGTAATCCTGCTTTCCTAAATATTGGCATCCTGCAGCACTACTTATTTCAAAAGCCTCTCAAACAGACATGTGACATAAAGCCATGGGCCTGCAAAGAGCTGAATACTTTTTGATCTCAATCCTATTATGGCCTGTCATTAAGGCTCATCATAACATCAGACTGTGCTTTGCCTATGGCAGGATAAATTATTCAGATAAAGCAATAAAAATCAACCAATATAAATCCACTAGCTTTTTTCAAAATTAAACTGCCACCATGATAATTTAGTGGTACTCCAGTGTCTCAATAAGATAAAAATACTTAGTTTATCTGTGAGCGCTAAAGCATGCATCAGCATCTTACAACATATTTGCATTATAAAAGGGTTGGGGCATGCTCATCTTTATTAATGTAATGTTATGCAATTAGGCTTCCACTGTGCCACGGGGTTCTTAATCATTAAAATTGGAGAGTTAGGAGTTTTGCATTGATTTGCTGTGGCACTGATTTCTTTGGCATGATGGAGACAGAGACAGGGAGGATGGTCAAAGTGACCTCCACGATAATGATAGAGGTTAAATCTTTAAATTACTTAATCTAGAAAGACTGAGGTAATGTTGTAAGATATGCATTTTAATATATGTTATATGTGTTTGTACACATTCCCGTGCCTTCATACTCTTATTTAAAAAGTCCACTTGACCAGATGAAAGAGATTTTTATCAACAGTTCAAAAATTAAATTTACAAAATGATTTTGCCAGGTTTGATGATGTGCTTCTTTAACATTTAGGGATGCAGAATTACCATGTTAATAACACACATGTAACAAAATGGCAATTTTCTTTCTTATACATTTATGGATAGAGGCTCTATTTTACTTTCATTCATCTGACAATGAAAAGAGGGAAAAAACACATCACTTGCCATCTATACTTGCTAAACCCTTTGTTGGACTACTGAGCTGATTACCATTAAATTTGTTCTTAAAATTAATGATAACTATAATCACTCACTGGACACTTTACCAGGTACACATTGCTAGTATCAGGTTGGGCCCCTCTTTCTTTCAGAACTGCATCAATTCTTCATAGATAAAATAAGGGGCTGGAACATCTCCGAGAGGTTTTGGTCCACGTTGACATAGTAGCTCATGCAGATGCTTCAGATTTGCTTGCTTATCCTGCTGGAAGGAGCCATCAGAAGATGGATATACCCTGTGGTCACAAATGGATGGTCATAATCAGCAACAATACTCCGCTAGACTGGAATATTTAAATGATGCTCACTTGGTACTAAAGGGCCCAAAGTGTGTTAAGAAAATATCCTCCACACTACCAGCAGCATTTATACAAGGCAGGATGGAGCCATTCTTTCATGGTGTTAATGCCTAATTCCAACTATGCAGTTTTCTTTAATGTTTCTGTAGAAACTGAGATTCATTGGATTGACATTTCTTAATCTTGCATTTCAAATGATGATGTGTTTAACATACCCTTAAATACTTCATTTGGTGACCGATGTTAATTCATTAATCCGGCCCATTCTATCAGGATTTAATACTAAACTTTTCTCATCAATAAAAAATTACCTACACTTCCTCATATTTGTAATAGTCATTTTGATTTTAGTTGAAGAAAGAGGAAATTCTGTGCAGCATTAGTCATTCTAAGCTGCATCCAAGACCACAAGAGATCGGCCCAGCTCCAAATCAAAATGTTTGTGGTGTCTTGTAAATTCCTGCGGAATAACTAACAGGAAATTACAGTCGTCAGTGGGAACTTTCCTAGAAAAGAGCTGCCAGTGCGTCCTTTAGCATAATTGTTATTTTTTAAATTCCTGGACTTGCTTTACCCCAGCTAGAGGAGAGGTTTCTACATGGCTCACTTTGGTGGGTTTCCACTGGGTCCTTTTCCCCAGTTTCATAGCTGAGTGCGTGTGAGAAGTGCTGTTAAATCACTGAGTCATTAGGTGGAGGTGGATGCCGCTTTGTGACAAAACTTCTTAAAAGCCTCATGAATAATAGATTTTAGTAAAACAGCCAGGAGCACACTGTTCAGTCTGAGGTTAACGAAGCCACACTAATGGAAATAAATGCAAACACACAATCACAAACATATTGAGCTTTGCAAAATATCCAAGCCTCCACAGTTCTAATCCTCCACAGTAAATGAGTTTATAAAAAAAAAAAAGTATTCAGGCTGCTGTGTGAGTAAGCAGGCGGTACACGAACCATGAAAGGTTTTCATTATCTGCGTCAGTGTTTAATTGTCGGCTGAGGTGACAGGGTTAGCAGAGATGTGTGTGGGCTGCAAAGGAAAAGAGCTGGCTTTGATTTGAAAAAAAGAGAAAAACATTGTCACAGACACTGAAGCAAATCTCCGTTTTCATTTTATTCAATTAAGAAAAAAACAATGTCAATTAAACCAATTTTCATAAAATTAGTACGTTTTATTTATTTATCTGTTTGAAATGATGAGAAACATGATCAATGAGGACAACATCTTCAGCAATAACATATTTTATGCAACTTTTTTCTACAAGACAACATTTTTACGTTAAATTGGATCATTGAAAATCAATTACATATTGCTGTAAAATATTGTTAATATATAAAAACATTTAATACTTAATAAAGAAAGTAACAGAGAAGAGCTCCGAGTGATGTTTGATGAAGCACTTCAAAAAATACAAAGATGCTAAAAGAGTACGAACAGCAGGAGGCAATACAACAAGAGATGCAGTGGAAGCTCCGAGTAACAGAAAAAAATAACAAAGGCTTTCAAGTGATGTTTGATGAAGCATCCCCAAAGAAATACAACAGGGACAAGGAACAGCAGGAGGCATGGGGAACATATTGTTAGAATACTTTGGTTTGAGTGAATGAGTAGAAATGCAGGAGGGGATAATAAAAGTTGCCCCAAAGTGGACTTTTTTTTTTTCATTTTTTATGAGCTAAAGCTGTTCGGGTACCTGGGTCTAGTGACCCAGTGATTTTGATTTTGTATGTTATATTCTGTGACTTAGTATTTCTGTTTTTTAGTTTCTGTATTTCTTGCTCCCTACATTTTTTTAGTATCTCCTGATTTTCAGTCCTAGATTTTGTTTATATCCCATTCCTGTGTTCAGTGTTATGCCTTTTTCATGGCTCTGTCTCAGTGTCAGGTTTGCATTGCTGTGTTATGTTTCCTGTTTTATTTTGATAGTCCCTGTCCTGTGTGCAGTGTGTCTGGTTTTGCTTCCCTTGTTTTGTTATGCCTGATTTGTCCCAGCTGTGTTTCCCTCCTGTCTCCAATTCACTGCTCCCTCTGTGTATTTAAGCTGTTTTCTTAGCTGGTGTCGTGATTGCACTTATTCCATACTATGTGTTTCTGCTGGTATGCCTGTTTAAGCGTTGTTATTATTTCTAATATATTTAGTTTTCTGTGGGTTTTTTTTTGTTATCATCCAGTAATAAAAGCTGAGTTTTGAGTTCATATTTGCCTCTGTGAGTCTGCACTTTTGGGTCCACCATTCCTGCCTGCACACAGTACACAACAAAAACCACACAAAACCTGAACCGCTTCTACCTGCCATGATGGTGTCCCCTAAAAAGCAGAAAAATATTTTCTGTGTGATCAGCAATTAATTCAGACAGATCTGTGAACGTTCCACATCTCAATGTCTAAAATAACAGTACTGACACAGAAAAAGTCTGCATCGGTAGGCAGACTTCACTACAAATATATATTTCTTGTTCTCATTACTCCACTTTGACCCTTTGGCCTCCAACAAATTCATGCAGCCAAAACAGTTATTTTCCAGCACTGAAGCTACTTCCTGCATCTTTGGCTACGTCCACACTAATGCGTTTTCGTTTGAAAACGCATCTTTTTTTCTCCGTTTCGCCCTCCCGTCCACACTGAGACGGAGGGAAAACGGAGCTTTTTGAAAACGGGTCTCGAAAACGCATCAATTTGAAAACGCATCTTTTTTTCTCCGTTTCGCCCTCCCGTCCACACTGAGACGGAGGGAAAACGGAGCTTTTTGGAAACGGTGACGTATGTTAGTCATATGATGCAGTCATGTGACCACTTTAACTAAGATGGTCAGACGGCATCGTACCGCAGTTGTTTTGTTGTTTTGTTTGCTCAGTTTCAATCAATAAG